>NDXB01008003.1:133534-198309 GCA_002631895.1 Agapornis roseicollis | reverse complement strand
CCCCTTTTCCTTGTCCTTCTTTGATGGAAATTGCAGTGACTTTTTAACCTTGCAGTTCAGAAGGCGCCTTGGGATTAGCTGATTGCCTCCGAGCAGGGAGTCCGGGGTGTTTCACACTGGGAGCTGGCATGGCTGCTGTGCTCTTTGGCTTTGAGGATCTGCTCTACAGCTGGGACAGCCTGGTGTGGAGCCTGACATCCCGGGCTCTGAGGACTTGCCGCTTTGGAAACCTGAGGGTCCTGCAGCTCATGCTGAAGCCATGGTGCATTTCCAGAGCCGTTTACCAGGTAGGGTTACAAAACACGAGGCCAGACCCTCAAACCCCAGTGCTGAGTTGCACAGGGTCCTGTCCTGTTCCTATTAACAGCTTTGGGTCCCATCACAGGCAGAGGGACAGAGGAGACGCCATTAGCAGGGGAGATTTGGGAGGACAAATGCAGGGTTTGAGGCTGGTGGTGGTGTCTCCTCTGGGTGAACACGGGTCCAAACTCTCCTTCCCACAGAGTAGAGGGGGAATAGGTAGATGCAAATTAAAGGTCACCCTGCTATATCCCCTTTCCTTGAGCTGTATACGTGTAAGTACAGACAGCCTTAGCTGTTCTGCATCCTCAAGCTGTCCCTGCAGCTGCACAAGAGTCATTTATGACTTACTCATAGGAAAGCATGCCTAAAGACACCTAATCTGTGGAAAATTTGCAAACACAGTGTGTTTTAAACAGCAGTAGCACTAGTTATCCCTACTTGACTTGTGCAATGCCTTCTGACTGCTTAGTCTTGCAAAGTTTGAGGCATCGGCTCACCTAAACCATTTGTTTTACTTGATGTATGGTTTATGTAGTATAGGGAGATTTGGAGCTTGGTTAACTAGCTTCTTGAGAGTTATGCTAGCTGTTTGCAGCTTGAGGTATAACAATACATCTCTAATAAACTGTGTGTGCTTCTGAGACTGGCTAAACTGGGTTAAATAACTGAGCATCATAGTGAATATACTAGAACTGGATGCCCTTTTGACTAGCAACTCATTCCAGTCCATTGGTGAGCCCAGTTTGAAACGATGCCGTAAACCAATCAGTATGCAGCTCGTCTGCTTTTTAAATCAACATTAGACAACTGAGACGAAACCCTGCTGCAGGGACAAACCCATTAAATTATTTATCAACTTCACAAATTGGTTAAAGCCGGGCGCTGGATTGACTGGTCGGTGTTTGCTTTTGGAAAAGGCATTTTCTGCTACTCCCATTTGCTTGGCATTTGGTTTTCCTGTGCTTTGGAAGTCTCCATGTGTGAAGCCAAGTTATACAGAAGAAACCAGATTAAAAGCCTATTGAAACCGTGTGTGTTGCTTAGAGGGATACCAGGGTAAGGCTCTTAGTAGTTTCAGCAAACTTTGAATCAGCTTCAAATCATTCTCTGGTTTCAGCAGACTTCAGAATAGATTCTATGGCCTTTGGAATTCAGAAGCCATGGTCAGCGTGTTTATTTTAGGTATTTGTCCTAGAAGATGCCTGCAGCCAATAATCAATCATAGAATCATAGAATCGTTAGGGTTGGAAAGGACCTCAAGCCTATTACTCTGAAGAGCTCTTTTTCCCACTGTTTTCCCTGATGGTCCCAGGGCATGGTTTTGAAACCCCCGTAAGAAATACCACAGTGATGGTTCCAAGTGAACCAAGCTGCCATCCACCTTCTTCAGCTTGTATTAGGAGCCTGAACCTGAAGCCTATTCATTTGTTTGGGCTGGAGAAAGGGGAGGAGGAAACAGGAGGGCTCAGTACTGAACGCCCTTTTTACATTTTACCAATGTAAAACCACTCTCAAAAACTAAGGAGTTAGCAAGTTTTCAGATGTGTCCAGGTTGCAGTTATAACCTTATCCCAGCCTACACACTATGCATCAGGGGATGCTACTGCCCGTGATAACTCCCAGGATTGATTTTCTTTTCACAGATTTACTCTGTTGAGAGCACTGAGCACATACACAAGTGCACTTTTTCGTTACAGCACACACACATCTTCAGCCATCCCCTATGGTATTATATCATGTTCCTGGCATGTTATCTCTTTTTGCTAGAGCCACCAGTGAAACGGGACTGTAAAGGTGCCTCCCTTCCCATCCAAATGAGCATCAATGCAGCCTGACACTCACAGGGCAGGGTGGACTCGAATAGTTGTCATTTCTCAGACAGAATTAGTGAACATCTGCAAAAGCTCAGTAAAACCACATCACATTATTTGTGATGAGCTGCCAGTTCTTTGGAGAGGGCTTGAAATGGTGGGTCAGGTACCAGGAGAGCTGCTGCTGGGTGGAGGCTTCCTTGGGATGCCTTGGGAAGGCAAGGATGCCTTGGGAAAGGCATCTCTTAGGTCATCATTGCAGACAACCAGCAGCAGCGGTTTTATTAGTGGCCAGCATGAGCTGATAGCTAACTCTACACTTATATATATTAATCCTAACAGCATTTTCTCCAGTAGCCAGCATCCTCCAATTTAAATGCTGACTGGGTATTTTAGTAGAATATTGCTTGGACAGAAAGTCTGTCAGTTTGATCGCTTCCCAGAGACAGAGACTTCTTCCACTGTTTATTATTTAGATGATCAAAGAAGCTCTTGACCACACTAGGTTTTGATGCTGCTATATATTAATCCCTGTTGCTACTGCATTTTGAAAGCAAAGCAGATCATCTGTAGGACCTTTGCATGGTACCAGAACAAAAAAAAGAAAAATACAAACTTAAAAAAAAGAAATATTAATCAACTTTTTAAAATCAAGCAAAATTATTCCATACTCAAAAAAATTATGCTTCATGCTTTTTTTCTTTGAGTTAATCACATCTCAGTGCATTTGTGGCATTCTGGAACCATCTGCTGGCTCACCCTTGCTGAGCCTGGCTCGGGAGTACTATGGCAAGGTACAGCAGTTTCCTGGCTGAGCAGCACCTATGCTGCTGTGCACACATCAGTGACAGGACTCAGGTCCTCCTTTGCACCACCAACCTCGACCCTTGCTGCTTGGGTATGACATTGACTTGCAAAATTTTTTGGTATCCTTTCCCCAGATGGCTGTTTTCACCACACAAACCCTGAAAAACATCCATGAGTTTGATAATTCCCTTCTGCTGTCCCATATACAAAATACATAAAACCAAAGCCAATACTGTACAGAGGGTACAGTCCAGATTTATTGCTAATGCAACAGGCAATGGGCTCTTGAAAAGAAAAGGAGCTCAGGTATCAGCATAATCAGTGTAATTCCACTTATTTCTGACAAGTGAAACTTCGATTTCTTGGGAATTCAGTGACAATGCATTAGCAGAGATAGATAGAATAGCAACTTTGCAGTGATGCTGGCTCTGGTGGCCAAGGTGTGATCCAGCTACTTGAGATTTAAGTCTTCCAATCCAAACTGATTCAGTAATCAGAAGTCTGGACTGCCCAGGCTGTGCTCTGAACAGAAGTTCTTATAAATAAGTTAAAGCAACCAAAATTTGTTCCTTCGTTCTTGATCTCCAGACTGGATTTGGCTCAGAGATGCTGTGTAATGCAATTCCTCTTTAAGTGGTGCTGTGGTACTCAGGACATGTGAGAACTAAATACTTTTGGTACTCTACCCTGAAGCAAGGTACCATCATCTGTCTCAGACCTCATTTCTCTTCCTAGCACATAAATCCTCCTGCAGGTCTGCTGCGGTTCCCTGGGATACATTTGTCTGTGCGGTCTTGAACAAACCATTTGCCTTGCTCTGTATTCAGTGGAGCTCATATTCACCACTTGTTCTATTTTAATTGCAATGAGCACTTGCTCTATTTTAATTGTGTTTTGTGATCCACCATGTGGCTTTCTGACTCCATGGTCAAAATTCATCTGAATGAGGAGATTACCAAATAATAAGTCTCCAGTTGAGGCTTTCAGGCAGTCAGTTGTGTGAGATGCCACAGAACTGTCAGATGTATTTTAACAATGCCCAGAAGATGTCCGACTGCTCTGACCTACTGAAAAATAGCCTTGTGAACTAACATAGTGCCTGCTTTGGCAGACATACACTTCAGTAACTGCTGGGGGAGGGCTGGTTTATTATGGGATAGGCATCACTTCTGCATTTTAACGTCCTGAAGACATTTCACTATTTATTTAATCTCCAAATCTATCAACAAATGTTTTAGTTTCCCAGCTATATCTGTGCAGCATCCAAGACCATCAGGCAGGCAAGGACCTACCTCCTCAGTACAAATGTGTTTATGTGTCTGTTTAAAATCCCACCAACTGCTCCTACCAAGTTGGAGGTGGGCCACTGGATGCAAAGCAGTCTCTCAAGGAGCTGTAATACCAATCACAGGCATTTAATTCTTCCCACACTACACAGTAATGCGGTGTACTTCTTATGCACTGGTTCTTATCCATCAAGTACTTGGAAAGGTGGTTAAGTAATATCCATAGAAACTGAGGCAGAGACAGACAAAATTACTTGCTTTAGGCTATAGAAACAAGTGCAGAATTGTCTTCACTACCTCATTGATCCCCATATACTCTGTTAGCTAATGAGATTAAGGAAGGAGATGGGCTGTAGCATTTAGTGGCTGGATGTTAATGTAAAATGAGGAAGAGAAGAGAGCTCCTGCCATGCTGGAAGCAAGATAAAGGCCCAAGGAGCAATGGCAGGAACAAGGTCTTTAGCTGATGTCCTATGATAAAAGAAGGATATCTGGAGGCTCTGGGCATCCCTAATCATGAGAAGGAGCTTGCTGCTGCTGTGGAAACCTCCAGTTCGTGCAAGGCAGAATCAAGTCACAGATCCCAGCTCGCTAGCTGGTTTCCAGCTGTGAAAGCCATCTGTGACTCCTGGCCCCTTAGTGTTGAGGGTGTTTAGCAGTGCTTTACTTCCTGACACTCCTCTAGAGCTGGTAGGTGTTGCAAGCTAGAAGGTGGGTTTTCATTTGCATACATGCAGATGTACTCAGCCATGTGAGACCCCAAATCAAATCCTCACTGAGCCTTCTGTCCTGCTACTTCATTACCTTTATTTTTCCCAATCTTGCATTTTCGCATATCATAGAATCATAGAATCAGCCAGGTTGGAAAAGACCTTTAAGATCAAGTACAACCTTTACCCCAGGACTGCCAAGTCCACCACTAACCGATATCACTAAGGGTCTCACCTATACCCCCATGTACCCTTCCAGGACCATGGTCTTCCTCCTCATAAAGGAGCCATTTAGGAAATCCGTTGGCTAAGCACAATTAGGAATTCAGGAGCAAGGGCAGCATTGCAAGCCCACCCTGCTACTATAAAAGGCTATGCGAATCAGTGCTGGGAAAGAGGGAGGGAGGAAAGAAAGGGATGAAATGTTAAACACACCATTTCAGATTGGTAAAACTTCCAGGTTTTGATTTATAGCTTCATCACTAAGCAGATTAATGTGGAATTCAAACAGAACCAGCTCTTTGCTTTCTTTTCAGGCCTGACATATTAGTATTTCCCATTAATCTAGTCAGCTCCAGCATGATGAAGGCTGTGGAAATGGGGGATTAGGCATGTGGGAGTGTTGGGTGGGCAGGAGAAAGAGACAACAAAATTTGCTTTAGCTAACTAGTTAAAGTGGAGAGCATTGGCCTTTATTTAGGTCTCGAGGTGCAGCTGAGGCTGTTTCTGACTCCCCCTGAGTTAATAAACCCAGATCCTTTCTCTTCTGGTTTTGGGCAGAAGGATTTTCAGTGGGGCTGTTGATGTTCTACTCATGACAACAACAGATGGAGGTATTAGTGTCACTTGTAGAGCAATACTTGCAGGGCTCTTTGATGGCAGCTCCTCTGTCCTAAAAGCACCATGGTGCCAGGGTGTAGGTGGTGTTCAGGAGGCTGCAGGCCCCCTAAAGACATACCATGGGTTATTGTAACAAGATCAGCCCTCCACACACACACACCCCCCCCCCACACACACACACACACACACCGAGCTTGCAGCCTAATTCCCACTCTTAGTTGTGGGCAACTCTGATTTTTTAGCCCTTGCACTCTTTGCTGAGCGAGTCCACAGGCTCTGGAGCTGCCCTGGAGACTTCTCGAACTTGATTGCTCCATATTAAAGCATTTATGAGACTTGAACTGCTGCCCTTTAAACAAATAAATAAATAAAAGTAAACAGCAACCAACACAGATCATCAAAAAGAGAGGAAAATAACCCTCCACCGGAAAGCCCCAGAGCTGCAGGAAGGTCTAATGAGCCTCACATGTTTCCGAGAGCCGCTTGGGAGCTTTTGGCTTGCAGAGTTACTCACCCCGTGTTCATTACAGGCAGAAGCAAAGAGGGATAGACAGGCAGGGGAGGGGGGAGGACACACAAATGTTAAAAATTCATCTTTGCCAGAAAGCATCCAAACAGACAGAAAAAATCCCCTTTCTACTCAAGGCTCTATGGAGAACGCACAAGAAGTGCTCCATCAGTTCCTATCCCAGCATATTTTTACAACACACTGTAAAACTGTCTTCACCATTTGATACAGACTTCTCCCTTTCTAGAGCTGGGAAGGACTGNCTCCATCAGTTCCTATCCCAGCATATTTTTACAACACACTGTAAAACTGTCTTCACCATTTGATACAGACTTCTCCCTTTCTAGAGCTGAGGAGGACTGGGGCAATCTAGTAGGATCCATCCCAGTGTCACCAGCCCCAACACAGCCCACAGAGCATTGATGGTGGAGAGGAAGTCAGAGTGTTAACACTGAGCTAGACACAAGTGTTTATTCCCACTCTGAGCATGTCAAATCGGCCTGCCCAGGACTGACCTCTGTCCCACACTGTGTCAGGCAATAGACTAATGGCAACCAGGTTCAGGTAAAGCTGAAGGGCCACTTGGGATATCTTGCCCTGGACCAAGGATTCCGGGTGAAATGTGGTGGTGGAGCTCACCAGAGGAGCACAGAGGGCTTAGACACCTGGGAAGTATGGGGCACTAATGGTTTTTCCTTCTGAACAAACATCTATGTCCTTCAACAGCTTGTTGCACCTCATCTCTCTTTCCACTGCCCCAAAGCAGCTGTGGGACAGGGCAAGGGGCATAGGGGTTTCTTGGAGGGCAGGGACTGGCACCAGAGGGGCACTGGGCAGTGGCTGAACTTCAAACTATTTCATCACATTGCGCGTTGCTGCTGTTAAAGCTAATGTGAAGCTGCACCAGGCTGAGGCTTAACACTCACTATTTGCAGACTCAACACTGAAGATCTTTACGTGTGCTGCAGCAAGAAAATAAGGGAGACTTTAAACCCACACTGAACCTCCTATCTGTATTTACATGAACCATTAGGGACGGTAAGAAGAGACTGAGTGGTCAAGTCTCATGACTGAGCTGCTTTTTGTCCAAGAAATACAGTAGCCTCTTGCAAGGGGAGGTGTATTTGGCTTTGTTCTGCTCTGTGTGGATTGTTCCAATCTGCCTCTTTGTGAGAAACATTCAATCTCCAGTCTTAGTTCATAAGAGAGGAGTCTGGCTGTCCCCATTATGATCATGGGCAAAGGCTTTCATGGTGTTAATTCTAGCGCACTAATAAATAGGTTAGGATTACCAATGCAGCTTATACAGGCCACCAGCCAAGGAGCAAGCACAAGTGATGCTGAGCTGTTTCTACCCTGGTATGGATTTGAATCTGTCCCAAAACTGAGTTCTCTTGAAGTCCACCACCAATGGCTTGTGGGTACATGCTCCTGTCTTTGCTTTGGGTGGCAAGGAATGAAAACTATGCTCTCCACAACAAATACAGACTGTCTCAACTGAGATCAGAAGCTCACCCAGCTTATAATAGAAATGCATCTACCAGCAATGCAAGGGAAATACTGTTTGATCCCCTGGGTTTACAGAAGCCAGGTCTAAACTGCTTCTTCCTTGGCTTAGCTATTTTCTGCTCAGTGTCTTGAAACATGACATAAGATCCATCACACATTCCTTTAGCTATTAAAATTTGGGCATTTCATCCATGCTGGTTTCTTCCAAGATGAGTATCTTGGTACAAATCACTCTCTGGAGATGCCCACCCTTTTGTGCTGAAACCACAAAGATCTGAGACTGCTAAATCTAACTAGATGCCAAAGTATTAAACACCCACAGACCTGTGAGGAGGAGGTCAGTCATATTGTTCTGATTAAATACATGCCATCCAAGGCTGGGTGGAAAACGTTGGAAGCCCTCAGGAAATGTTGGTATCCATCAGGACAGAGTGCCCAGTAACCTTGCAGCTTAAGCCATCGAGCTTCAGCTGTTGCAGTTGATACAACATGCTCTGTAATGAAACAGGCGCCCAGGAACCTGCTTTTGGTGAAGAGATTTGCCTTCCCCAGAGAGACATTTGTGAACAATTCAGTCATCTAAAGTAATTGAAAGCAGTGGGGAGTTTTGCCTGAAGAATCGTTGTCCTATTCAACCCCTTCTCACTCAAAAAGAAAACTGTCCTGGGTATATGGCTCTGAATAGCCCCAGTACAGGTCCACCCCCATTGAGCTTCCATGTTTCTTCCCTTAGAGAAAAAAAGATGATTTTAGGGGGAAAAAACCTGCATTTTCCTTCTCTGTTTGCAACACAAATCTGTTGCTGCACCAAAGGTTTTGTGCAAAAGATGCTGCTTCTTTCAGGTGTTCTCCACAACCCTAGGTAGAACTGACCAGTGCCATTGATATGATCTTGCCCTAATTGTGTTTGTAACTGTATTTGCATTCGATGCTGCCACAAATCACCTGCACTCTTGCAGAAACTCTCTTCACATCCAACCAACAGCATCCAGTTGTTAAGAGAAAAAGAGTTGGCCTTGGGCATGGAAGCTTTGGGAAAAAACAGCCCCAAATTATGCACTGAAAGATTAATCTCATGTGATGGCAAGAAAAAAGAACAGAACAAAGGCTTTCAATGCTATCCAGGTCTCAGTACCAGAAGGCACTGAAGTTGGTGTATGTCCTGCCTCTCTTTCCTTCCTTCTGTCCCTCCCAAGCTGGAATGAGGAGGATATTAACCCCTTGCAACTTTGACACCCACAGGTGTCTACAGTAAGGCACTATCTCTTCTTCTATCAACATCTGCCCATCAATTTCCTCTGAAGTTTAAATAAAGAGTCATTTCTAGTGTCCACTCATTCTGACTATAACACTCTTAATTTAAATCTCCCATGCACTGCATGCATTCATGTGGGCTCACAGCAGAGGAGGGCTGTTGTTTTCCTGAATTGGAAGCTTATGGATCCAAGCCAGAGGAAAATTGACATGGAATTTCAAACTCTGCCTTTGTTACTTCCTCTCCTTTCAGTTTGGGAGGTATTTTTTTAACCATGTGAGTCCACTGAGGACTCATATGATGAAGCACAGCTTTGGGACAGTCCTATCTGTCATCCTGAGGAAAGCTCCACATGACAACCAGACTCAAATACAAAGAGTTATCCAAGGTCAAATTCCTCCACACTGTGAACTTCCATCTGGCTCCCCAAGGGGGGATTAGTGTGTGTCCAGCACCTGGCAGGACTCACCCCATGTCTGCAGTATTGCATAACTTGCAAACCCCACTGCTTACAATTACTCTAACTTCACTGGTCACTGCAATGCTGGATCTGCAGGCCACTGGGGCTCAGGGGGGTCTCATAAAGCTCCAGGAGAGCAGGAATGTGGGTTTTACAGTCGTTGCAAGCCCATTTTGCTTCACTTCCAGGGGGCCCAATCTCAACCTATGTCCTCAGGGGCTTAACATGTTTGTACAGCCATTTCCATGCTGGTAAAGAGGCAGCTCCCCATAGAAAGACCTGTTTGAGGGCTGGGAATTTTTATGTTACTGTAAGTTGTACTCGAGTTGACCTCTGCTTTTTTCTTTCTTATGATGTTTCTTTAATACCCTTTACAGTCCCACAGCCACAGGAGCCTAGAGTTGTGCAGGTCTTCATGTACATAGCCACAGCTGAGACAACAACTCTGGGCATCGGCAGGGCTAGTGCCTGAGCCGGGCTTTGCAAAACCTCAGGCAACCAATCAGGGCCTTGCAAAACCAGACCGCAAATGAGGAACGGCTTGTATCAGAGCAGCCACTGGGATGGGGAGGTAGTGAAGAAGGAAGGGGAATAAGCAGCACAAGGGTTGGATAATTTCTAATTAAAGTGAGAACAGAGTCACTGTTCATCTTAGAGAGGTTCTGGGAAGTTCGCTGTGCCACATATTCTCAGGCGTTCATCATCTGAAATGTCTCTTAATTGCCACTATTATATCATATCACAAACATTCCCGTAATTTATCAGTCATAACCTCCTACAAAGGGATTCTTTCATTCAAGCTGTTTTCACAGAACTCTTTTCCCCTTGGATCCCATTCCTGTAACACACTCAGACCAGAAATCTGGAAGTGGAACTGGGTTTTTGATTTCTTCTTTCTAAACACTGGTTGCTGCTTTGCAGAGAGCATGTTTCCGCAAAGGACTGTGGCCTGTTTTCAACCGCTTTCCTCTTTGTCCCGAGATAATCAGCTCTTAACAGCTCTTCTTCCTCTTATGGTAAAAGCTGTAATGTAAATATCCAGGGCATCCTAAGTGTCAGGAGCCAGGAGAGTGCTGCTAGCCCAGACGAAGGGTCCCCACCACGGGGCTGCCTTAAACATCTGGCTCAGCCAACAGACTGTATTTACAATCTAAACTCCCCTTGTCAGTTCCCAACTCCTGGCTCCAGTTTGAGAAAACTTAACATTCTGTGGATTGTATTTTCCCACCACTCAGTCGAGAGCCGAAATTTTTCCTCTCAGAAAATACACTTGTGTGTCAAGGGCCAATGACCTAAAAAATATCAGTAGTGTTGCAGCCTAAATATAGCGCAGGACTGAAACCCTGAATTCCTGCTAAGGAGCCAGCGTAAACAGCCATTGTCTGTGTGACCAGAGAGGGGTGCGCTGCAGCCTGGGGCTTTTTCCTTCTGCTATCTCATGCTGCAGCGCCTGGATGTCCTGGCATGGGTGAATCATAAAAGGGACCTTACAGATCAGGCCAAAGCCTTTCCCATCTATGGGTTTTGTTACCTAGCTCCAGCAAAAGGCACATCACTTCAGAGTCATCCCCACCTGAAGATGATGTCCTTCCACTGGTTTATACCTACTTCTCATAAGGGGTTAGTTCTGATGGGGGAAGCCCCAAGTTCAAGTGCTGCCATTGACTTTGCCAAGGAGTCGCATCACAGTGAAAAGCCATGAGGACAACCCCCTTGTGAACAGCAAGCCAGCCAGAAGTGATTAAGCCTTGAATCATCATTGGATGTTGGTGGTCAACACTGGCTCCACAAAGTAATCCACCTCTGTCCCCTGAGTGGGAGGCTGTGACTGCCAGCCACACCACTTTATAATAACAAAACTAGTCATGTATTTATCTGTGGATGCTTTAACAAACACAAACTCATTCCTGTGATTTGTTTCATCTTACAGTTCATATGTAAAATCTCACTTGCCAGTGCTGGGGGTGACCAAGAAAGATGAACCCATCTGCCCTGTAGAAGTCTAGGATTGCTCAGCACCATCTCCCACTCATTCCACCTTCAGCGTGACCCAGCATCCAACATTTATTAATACACATAGGTAATATCTTAGCTGTTAGATGGGGATGGGGAAGGCATGATAGCCCTTAGAAATTGCTCTCCCTCTTGCATCAGACTTGAGAGGGTTGGAAGTAAATGAAACCTGGCTGGGAAATGCATGAGGGAATACAGCATGATCAGTGTTGAAACTATGAATGCTTAAGGGTGGGCAGAGCTCACTTTTGTCAGAGCTGATAACTCCTGGTTTACCTCACCCCCTTTCATTTCACTACCCTGACTCTCAGTGGATCTCATTATCCTGGAAGTCATTCAAGAGTCTCCACCTCCTCTAACAGGGCTCCAGACACCTTCCAGGTCTCCAGAGATTAATTTTTATTAATATAGCCCAGACGTAAGATTTCCCAGTGGGGCATTTGCTCCCATGTCTTACACGTTTGTTGTGTTTTAGGGATGAGTGCATCTGGATGGTCCCTTGGGAATTCCTCCAAAGGTTTTTTTCAAAGGAAATGTCTTCTCCAAATCTTTCTGTTCACTTGCACCTCTTCCCAGGATGTGCTGTTCCTCAATCACTCTTTGCCTCTATTTGCTTTGGTGTAACCAAGCTCCTGCCTGTGATGAGAAGCCTGTGGCCTTGAAATACCTGCACTGCCCTTGAAATAACATGTATCTGCCCTTTCATATATTCAGGCAGACTACTTTCCCTTTCATCTGCTGTTTCTCCTCTTGCTTCTCAGTACTTTTTACTCTGCTTTCTTGCCAGGACCTGCACCCCCATTTCCACCCTATCTCCTGTTCATAAGCAAATCAGAGCACTTGCAGATGACTCTGCTTCTAGCCTCCTCTGAGGCAAAACCCAAATGCCACTTAGGATGCCAAGTGGTGCTTCACATGTCCATGGTGCACCCCAGGAATGAGTGCCGCTGAGTGATTGAGCATTCATTGTAGAGCAGCAGCTGTGGAGCACAGGACCAGTTACTTCAAGAAGACTCCTAAGTCATCACTGACCTACTTCTGATCACCCAGCAATAGGCTCTTTACGCTCTGCCTTTTTATGCCACACTACCCAGAAGGTCTTCCTGGAAAATGAGACACACTCAGAAAAATATTCTGAAAGGCTTTTGCTGGGCCATTTGGCAGTTTGGGAAGTCTGCAGAATCACTGATCCTTTGGCACTTTTGTAGCTGTGAAAATAAAGGGAGTTTTACACTGCAGCAGTATGAAATCTGGAGACAGACTGGGACAAAGCTGGATCTCAAATCAGCAGTTGTTCTGATGCTGGTTTAGACTGGAGGAGATTTTTGAGGGGGTAGTCGAATGCTGGGAAATGCAGGATGAGCTGCTTCATTTTGGGGGAAGAGGGAAAAGTCAGACATTAGCTGCACTAATTTAACAGGTGAAATTTGTCTTGGGCTTACTTTCCTGACCTGAGACAAGGACACTGGGCTCTACAATCAGCTTTGCTACACGGATGTAGGATCTTGGGATCTTGCATGATCATTGCCTCCTATGCATCTGTGTTTCTTCCTCCCGTTGTTCAGACCTGTTTTGGGACAATCTGAGTTTATAACAGAGCACTTCATGAGAGACTTCAGCAAACCTATAAAAGCTGCAATATATTTAATAAATAAATATCTTAATGATAGACAACACAGTTGCTCAGCACTGAGTTCATATGAGCAAAAGAGTCTGCTCTGTGGGCTTGTCTTACAGGTGCAAGAGACAGCTTCCACACCATAGAATCATAAGATCATCGTAGAATGATTTGGGTTGGAATTGACCTTAAAGCTCATCCAGTTTCACCCCTCCTGCTGTGGGCAGGGACACCTTCCACTAGAGCAGGTTGCTCCAAGCCCCTGTGTCCAACCTGGCCTTGAACACTGCCAGGGATGGGGCAGCCACAGCTTCTGTGGGTACCCTGTGCCATGGCCTCATGACTGGAGCTGGTAGAAGTGAAAGTGTCTGTGCAGGGTTGAGATCATATATTGGGAGGCAAAGTTGGATTAACAATCTTTTTTGCTGCACAAAAGCACGTACGGCAGGACCTGGTGTGGAAACAAGGGTAGGTGTGTTGTGTGGAACTGCTGCTTGCTTTATTGCACAAGCAAGCAGTACCCATTTTCACAAGTTCTTTTGAATCCCTTGAACATGGATTTTTGCCAGAAAGCCAAAGGAGTGCAGTGAAAATCCAACAACCCTTTCTGTTGTCCTTTCCCAGGCAGTAGTAAGACCAATAAAGATCTTTCAAAGAGCCAAGGGTTTCACTAAAAAAAAAGAGAATCAAAGATCTTCTTTTTTTCCCTGTTCTTCTCGAATCACCCATGGTTTGTTTGGATCTTCCTTCCCTTTCATGAGCCTGAGCATCTGTAGATAGAAGATGTCATAACCCATCACCAAATGGCTCAGCGAGATCACATTAAGCACGTGTTGTTTGACAGCAGAAACCGAAATCAGGCACTAGCACCGGATGTTAGCCAAGTCAGAAGTCTTTAACTGCCTTCAGGAATAAAGGTGTGTGAAGCCAGGAGTACCTGAGAAGACTTGAACAGGTTCCCTCTCTCAAAGCACAGTATTTACCAGAAAAAAATCTAACCCAGGGGATAGACAAACACGGGAGTGAGGAATTAGGAGAAGGCATGAAGCTGCGATGCACAGTACCACCTAGTGACAGAGCCCAGCTATATAAGAAGGGCAACTTTGTGTTCGCAAAGTTCAAGATCTGTTTCCCATTGCAATCTTTAATCCCATTTCCCAGCTGTGCCACGTGTGTTTTTGTATCCCATAAGTAAAGGGACTGCATCATTCAAGCAACCCTGATATATTTTTCCCCTCCTTTTCATGATTTCCTGTTCCCAAAGCAGATTTGGGTTGCAGTAGGAAGGTTTCTTGCATCCAGCAAGAGGATGCTGTTTTGATTTCTATGTGGGTGTGCAGGTTGGGCTGGGCATCACCCACTGAATCACCCACAAGGAATTCCTCAGTGCATTGTGCAACCAGGGAAAGAAAAAATGCAAGGTCCAGTGAGTAACGCAGCTTTCCAGGGCATCTGAAATGAAAAGAAATGCCACCGAGTTGTTCCATTCCTAGTAATGGTGTGACAGAGCAGTGTGACATGCTCAGCTCAAGAGAAGGCTTTTAACCTTTTACATTAATTTCCGTTCAAAGAATTGCTTATTGAAGGCTAAGCTGCTTAGAGGTTGAGTGTGTCTTTGTCCTTTTATTATTACTACTGCTGCTCCTCTCGCTTGCTCTCTCTTTTAAGAGAAAGCAGTTACTGTTCATTGATGGTGTTTCTCTCTCTGTGGCTATCTGAAAAAAGCACAGCATCAGGATGGGGAATTTGTCACCTTTTGGCAATGGTGGGATTGCACAGAGCAAAGTGAATTAGAAGAAATCCAGATCTGTGGAATTTCCCCATACTCCAGCACACAGATTTACCCACCATCCAAGCAGCTAGGCTTAAAAGAATTGGATTTCTTCTCCTCATTAAGGTCCCTTTACACATATTCTTGAGTGAGAGCAAAAGGCTCCGTTCAGTATCTGGGTGTGGGTGAGTGAGCAGAGGCAGTGGCTTGGTGTCTGGGTACCATCCTGCACCTTGTGGGAGGAAGCAAGAGAGTACTGCACCTCCCTGCAAAGCCCCATGCACATTTAATGCTTCTGCGCACAGTTTTAAATGTCTGCATGAATTGCAGTTGGGTAGGGGTTGGGACTACCACTATGCTCTGTGCTTTGCATGAACAAATAGAAGGGGTGTCTGTGTAAGGTTAGGCTTAAGGTTAGAGTTAGGATTAAGGTCAAGGTTAGGGTTAGGGTTAGGGTTAGGGTTAAGGTTAGGGTTAGGGTTAGGGTTAAGCTTAAGTTTGGTAATAGGGTTAAGGTTAATGTTAGGGTTAGGATAGCCTTTTCTTCCTATTATGCAGTGCACCTGGCAAGCTGAGATAGTTCTCAGAGAGTTCAAATCAAAATCCTTTCCTTTCTTCATTGGGAGTCTTCTTCTAAAGACTGATTGGCAGCCCAAATCCCAACCCTGTGCATTGTAAATAATGGCATTTCCAGCAGAATTTATTCCTAAGGCTTATCTTTCTTGAGCTTTCTCTTTCTCACAATCCATGGCGCTACACGCAACTCCTGAGCCCAGAAGAATGTCCGGCAGCTGCGTAAACACTCCTGAGTGAATAGGGCCCTTCACAATGGAATCACCAGGAAATTCAAGCACTGCAAAGGCCAACTATTCAGTGGAGACATAGTCATGTCATTACAAGACAAGTTCCTCCCAAGCACCAGGAAAACACAGCTTGTCTTTCAGGGTTGCACCTCAAACAATAGGTTTTCCACCCCATAGGTCTTCAGGATCAGCCCTTTTTCTCTTGTCTTATTTCAGACATCCATGGTGGTGGGAAGTAAGATGAGTTTCTGCAGAGAGATGTTAGGATCTTCCCTGCTACCTGGGATGCTTCAGTTTATAACAGTGTTAACAAGCCCCATTCCCATTGCAGCCTCGGAAAAGGATGAAGGGGTGATGGGGAAGCATTAGGAGGCTAAATCCTGTCCGTTATGCAGGGATTTACACTGGGCTGATGGAAAGCTTCCACAGACATAGGGTTATATGGGCTCTTAGGCACCAGGGTGAGGGACAGAGCTGGATGACTCTCCATCCCTTTATACTTTCCCTGGCGTGCTACAATGGGTGTTGGAAATGCAGCATCATTTACTTCAGGCTGAACATTTGTTTGGTGGCTTTGCCCATTGTGGTCTCCTGTGGCTCTTGGATTTGTTGCTTGGAATCCATGCAAGCTCCCTTGTCCCTGGGTCTACTAATCTTACATGTCTTCCTGAAATGCAATAGTTAGCATGCAAAGCATCCCATATTAATCTCCATCCATTGCTGCAAGGCAAACTTTCCCTCACTGTAAATTGCAAATTTACCAGGACCTGACCTTGAACACAGAAGCCAATATAATATATGCTAATATGGGAAAACTAGCTGTGAATCTCAAGTGAGCATACACCAAGCCAAATCCTGAAGTCCAGAATTGGGCAGCTTTATATTTACGGAGGAGCTGGCTCACTATGTTATTGGCATACATGAAAATTAATCATATCCTGCAACAATGTTCACAGGATGCATTTGATTTATTACTAATCCTGTACACTCTTGCAGCTGCTGATCTGCTGCCAGAGGGTATCATAATGATGCAGCTGGCACCCCTGTTGTGATGACCATCAGCACAGCCAACGGCACACACACTGGATCAGTAATCCTCAGCAATACTATTGCATTTGCTACCTGAGCTGAAACATCAAGCCCAGTAGCTGTGGTTTTAAGTTTGTCTTCGATATAAAGAATAAGAATATATTGTCATTATATATTCTTATGCAAGGATAAGAATATATAACGTGCACAGACTGGGAGAGAGGTATAAAACACTTCTAACATTCAAATCTGCAGAACAAAACTGATTCTGGCTCAGACTATGGGGGGTTCTACATCCCCCATGCCCGACAGTCAGCAGTGGAGGTGTGTGGGGAAGCTGTGCGTCGCCCTAGGGGTGAGACAGTATGTGATCAAGAATGGAAAGACACAGCTATTGCCGTGCTGCCTTCCTAAAACACAGCTGACCCTCCTGAGATTAGGAAAGATGTCAGACATGGGATTCTCATTCTCTGAGGGTTTCTTGCCTCATTTCTGTGCTGTGCTCTGCCTTGAATAAGTCATTTCAGATTTTAAAATACAGCACTAAATGTTTGGGACAATTGAACCACGTTGTCTTTACTGTGACAGCACATATAGTACATGCTCCTCTTTATTGTTTGTTTTTTTGTTTGTTTTTTTTTTATTTAAATTAATTTTTTGTCATTATTCTTTAGGAAATGTCAAAATAGATTATTCAGAATGTTCCCACTTTTTCACCACAGGTGTGACTTTTATCATAACATGACTTTGCAGGGCATTTTGGCATGAGTGCTTTCTTTGCCAAAAACTACTTTCAGCAACATCTTTCCAGTGTACCAAAACAGCCCCTTTGCCCAGGGTCTGACCATACAGACAGCATTAAATGTGCCTGCTGACCACGGCTGTGTCCATCCTCACAGCAGTATGCTCATTAGAGGTACCTATGGAGAAAAGAGGGTAGATTTATGCCATTCAACTTATTCCCCATGGAAGAATCTGCTTTGTTCAAATCAGGAGGGTTTCATTTTCAGAGCAAGACTGATGTATTTCCAAAGGTGAAACGTGACGTGAAGATAGATGGTCAGGAGGATCCCACTGAGCTCAAAGCTGAGTCAGAAGACTTTACTTCTCTAGGATATAAAGTCACATCATAAGTTTGGCCTTACTTTAGTTCTCCCAAAATCAGGGATTTAGTGATAGGGCTGGTTTAGATGCATATAACCCATAACCTTTGACATCAAGATAGAGGCCTTTACCTGTGTTTTTAATTCTGAGATAGCATTTTTGCTTGGCCTCCCCATCCCCTTCCACCCTGGCCAATAAAGCAGAGGAAAAGCAGTGCAAAGCAGAACATTTCTGCAGCATCTGGGGACCTTTCCCCAGGGCAGGGCCCTCCTCTGGCACAGGCAGGACATCTGCCACCCATTGTGGGTGACCCTGGGACAGAAAGCCTGGTCAGACATCGCCCGGCCAGGTCTGTAATTACCCCACAAGGAAAGGCAACTGTCTACACAAACTGTGAAACATGAGGGCTGTCAGCATCAGAGGGGATTCGCGCTGGCGATGACAGGCATGACCTGGTTTTCTTCCTCTGTTTATTTATTTGGTGACAGGCTGTCATTCCATGAACAATCTGGAGTTTTCCTCTCAGGGGTTTCTCCCTTGTTCCCTTGGTACTAAGGATAACCAAGGCAGGGATGGGGACAGACACTCTGCTCTCTGAATCAGTGACTTTATACTGAGGGGAACCAAGTGAAAAGGGAGCAGCAGGTAATCCCCAGACTGCTAGGAGAAGGCTAGGGATCTCCCACCCACTTCAGGGGAGAGCAATGAAGGTGGCAGGACTAGAGGAATCCTATCCCACTCTCCCACTCTGTTGTCTCTAGAATTAACTTCCAGCAGAGCAGCCGCTGCATCCCATCCATCCCAGTGCAAGCTCCACATGGTGCTCAACACAAAGGGTTTCTCCCACATCACTGCCTGCTTCTCGTTACTCATCTCCATTTAACAATGTAGAGGGCAGGGAAGGAGCAGTCCCACAACCTCAAACCCCACAAACACTATCTGTTGCAGCTGGGCAATTCTAGTCAGCTTGGACTCATAAGGTCTGATTAAAACTGATGGCACACAATGCACAGCACCTTCAGGATTGCCTTTAAAATTGCTTCTGCACAGCCATCCATTAGCCCTGGTTCTTGCTGAGATACATCCATCATTAGAGCAACAACTATACATTAATTTTACACATAAGCATCTGCATATGTATGGGAAGGAGTCCATAAAACAAGCAAACTGCCAGCCTTGTTACAGCAAACTTTGGATTTATTCCATTCAAGGGTGTTCAAGGAAGAGAAACTGGGTTCTGAGTTAAGATATTTCTTCTTGTGCCAAAGATGGAGATACCCTCAGAGTCAGGGGCCCTGGTTATGCCCATGCCTGTGCCTGTGGCTCTTGCAGTTTCATTGACCAGTGTAGCACAGGCACAAACATGCCCTTTCACAAGCATCTTCCATGCTTGTATAGCATTCAAAATGCAAGGTCAGCTCCTCCAGCATAGCCAGCGCTTGATGCAAAGCAGTCTTAAGCACATTTTTGGAGTGACTTGAGGCACAGCCATCCTAGGGATATCATTGCTTCAGGAAACCTTAGGTGGCTTCAGGTATCAATGCTTCCCATGGCCATGAGCTCATGGTTGAAGGAAGAGCATGAGCATCATGGCTGCTCAAAAAGGCAAAGCCCAAGGGAAATCAGGTTATGTTTATGCCTCTGGATGGGCTGGCATCCTTAAAAACATCTTAAAGATGCTGTAGCCATAATTCTGGTATTTATTTTGCTGCCAATAGAGCCAGAGCATTTGGTTAAACAAGAGAGCAGCAGGGCACAAGCCACCTGCTCCTATCTCTTTGCCAGAGCTGTTGGTGACACCCAAGGAGAGAAACAGTCCCATCTGCATGAACACCCACCTGCAGAGGGCTTGGTTTGTTATATTTAGGCTCTGGTGGCTCCACATGAAGGTTTTGGGTAGTTTAGCTCTACAGTACTGCTTTGCAATTAAGTCTAAATGCCACTTTCCATTCAGAGGCAACCAGAGGCCAATGCACATTGCACTGAGGGTTAGCCACGACCTTCAAAAAACTATGGCAAAATACACTGTGTTCACTGCCCTTTGTCAAAACTCTAAATAACATCCCTGACAAAGTTGGTGAATAGTCCACTGAGGGCACAGGAGGCCACAAAGGGCATGTTTTAACAGTCTCCAATTTTCATCTGGCAATGGTCCTGCTCTGCACCAACAGCCATATGAGCTTTCAAAGTCAGCATTGCACCTTGAATGCATTTCTCACCCTTGATCCTTGTTTCTAGGGATTTCATTATCAACAGAGGACCCCGGTTTATTATTAAGTAGCAAATCAATCTGGCTCTGCCGAGCACAATCCAATTATTGCTTGTAGTTACTGCAGGCTGAAGAAGTCATAAATAAATGAGCATGCTGGACATTCCATTCATTAACGTTTCAGTCCCGCTGTAAGCCCCAGCCCCTTGTTTTGCGCTGCTTTAATTGCTCAGGTTTAGAGGGATTTGGGAATGGTGTGGCAGGGCAGTGTGGTCAGGGGGCAGGTCATGGTGCTCCTTGGGCCCAGACAACTGCAGGATAATCGGGGCTAAATGCAAACTCTTTTTGTCTTTTGTTTCCCAGAGTAGGGCAGGGGCCTCTTCCTGCTCCTCTCACATTCACCCAGTGGGAGCAGAGCAAACACTGCTCGTGTGTCAGTCTGTAGGTGCAGGAAAGCCAAGGGAAGGTGCTTTGCAGACCCCCAGCCAGCTCCTGAGAGTACAGAGCAGAGCCCAGTGCTCACTTTCCTTCCTTTACCACTATTTCCAAAGCACCCCAGCTGTTTGGTTTTGGGTTTCAAACCTTATTTTGAGAGGGTTTGGGTTGTTCAGTGGAAATCAAGCATCTTGCAGTGTACAAGCACCTAGTTACTCACTGCTTTGTTAGCACAGTGATGTATGAACAACCACACAAGTGAAATGATGCTCAGAAGCAATATAAACACAATCACTGCTACACAGACTCATTTTTAAGAGTATTCTTTACATCTGGATCTCTTCTGGGTTTCCTTTTCTGCCTTTTCTTTTTCTTCCTTTCCTCCACAATGGTTTTCTACTTCTGCACATTAGGATCATTTTCAAGCATCCACCCTCAGTTATGACAGTTTGGGAGCAAGTGCTGCAAGGAGGGAAGAAGTCCCTGTGCAGTCAGCCTGCAGGCAACTGCCACATGGAGCCCATAGCCATGTTGGTGACCATTCACAGCCAAAGCAGGACGCACAATGAGCTCTGTCCATGCTGAACTAACAGCAAGGAGGATGCTGGTGTTTGACTGGTACACTTGTTAACTCTAGGGTCAATTGAATCATTTTTTCTAAGCCATTACTATAATTGTTACTACTACTATTATTATTATTCACTGTTTCTGCCAGGGAGTGTATAAAAATGACATTTACAATGCTGCACGATCATTTATGTGGTAATGTCCCTAGTCACTTGGTAATGTAAAAAGCACTTGTCCTCACTAGTTTGGGAAACAAAAAAGATGATTTTGCACCAAAGCAGGTGGTGGCAGAGTCTCAATTCTGTTTGCTACAAGCAGAAAGATGTCTTCATCCAGTTTAAGGATTTTGTTTCAAAGGGATAAAAGGCTGAGAGGGAAACCGGGTATTTCCTATGGAGTGCCTTGTTTATTTGTTTGGGCTTGCTTATTTCTGTGTAAGGGGAAGGCAGCAGGAAAAAGATCTTCTAGTGCAAGGGGATGACTTCCAGATTTCCCTCCAGATATTTCACACAACTCTACTTAAAATGTTTAGAAAACTGCTATTGAAATCAGCTCCTCTCAAAGGTTGGTGCTTTCCTTCCCTGACTGGAGCAGAACAGCCTGTTGTTGGGTCTCCAGTTCTGGGCACCGTCTGAATTATAGCTGAAATAACTATCTGAAACCTTGAGATATGCCATCCATCGTCTCAAAGGGAGCTTTGTATACTTCTCCTCATTCCCATGGATATGGTACCAAGGAAAGCCAGCAGGCTAGAGACCAGCTACATCCTGATCTCCAGAGCTTTTCCTGTGGGGTTGAAAAGCAAAGTGATGGCTTCTGCACATGCCACTGCTGTTCTGAAGAATCAAAAGCTGTAGCACACTTTACACATATCCAACATACCACCTTTGAAAGATAAAAATCTAATGGTATGACATATTTTTAGCTAGGCTCAAGCCAGGAGGCCTGAATGTAGAGGTCCTAATATTTCTTACTTGACTGGGGAAGTGGAGGGGTGCAGATTTTGTATTGGCACAATGCACAGACTCTATGGAAGGTCTGCACCAGCTCAAAACCTGAGTGCTCTTCCTAGAGGGTTCATTTCTTTTGGCCACATGCAGGCAGAAACATCAAGCCCAGCATTGGTGGCTGTAAGAATGGTGATGCTATAAGTGCTCTGAGAATAAGCATGCAGGGAGACAACCTACATGATCACCAGCGTAAAAACCCACCATTCACCACCAATTATCGCACTCAAGATCTCAAGAGAGGCTGCAATTATTCCTTGCTCCAAGTCTAGAGCAAATCAGCATTTTCCCAGTAATTGCTGTGTAGTAACTATTGTAGATGTTGACTTTTTAATAGCAAACACTGCTCAAGCATTAGATTTACAGTCGTGTTAGTTAGCTTTAGTGACTTGGGAATCAATTACCTTGCTGTACAACATGACCAAAGATTATAGGGTAGCCCATGTAATAATTTATACTGCCATCTAGGAGTGAAACTGTAACTTCAACTTTTCACGTAGAAAGACACTCTGCACAGCAATAATTCCAGTAATAATAGTAATAGCCATAAAAAGGGGAAAAGATGAAAACAGTGATTACAAAATATGGGAAGACCTGTGTACAAATAGAGCACTGGAGGGCACTGGGAGCTTCGCCATTCTCAATTCTTTTCCAGGATGATAATAGCAGTGGTATTTTGTTAATGAATGTGTTTTACCAGTTCTCTTGGGTCAGCAAGTGAGGCTGCATGGCTCTGCTCCAGCAGAAAGGTTGTTGTAGCCCAGTCCTTGGGACGCACAACCAGTATCATGTCATAAGCAACACAAAACCTGCTCCTGGCCTCCATTAATCGCTTGCTCTCCTGGCTGATCACTGCTGATTTCAGGGATCAGTTTTACAGGCACCAGTTTCCCAGTTTCTGCCCACCTCTGCCTCCCATCACTTGTTCCCACACTTGACTCCTTTCGCCAATTTGGGACAGGAAAAGCCTGTGCCTATTTCTTCAGGCTCCTCTGCACAAGGAAAACATCTTTCCTTTAATTCCTTTGAAACAAGACCACCCAGGTCAGCTTTTCAGTCTGTGTTTCCAAGCAAATTATAAAGAAAGAACATTAATTAAATGGTTTTCGTCCTGCAAAGGAGTTGCCACTGTGACCTTTCAACGATAGGCTTTGTCTACTTTCTTCTCATTTAGTTCCCATTTATTTCAGTCTTTACTTAAAAGTGGCAGCCGAGCTTTTTGAACCTTCCAAGCACAGTGGCCCTTCATAAAACAATGGTGGGTGAAACTACATGGAAACTGGGTGTTGTCATTAGAAAATGGGCTAGGAAAGGGTCTGCCATATGCAAGTGTTCATCACCAAACAGTAAAAAGTTTATACTAATATCTCAGGCTACCTTATAGAATCACAGAATCACAGAATGGTTTGGGTTGGAAAGGATCTTAAGACCACCCAGTTCCAACCCCCTGTCATGGGCAGGGACACCTCACACTAAACCATGTCACCCAAGGCTCTGTCCAACCTGTCCCTGAACACTGCCAGGGATGGAGCACTTGCCACTTCCTTGGGAAGACTCTTCCAGTGTCTCACCACCCTCACAGTAAAGAACTTCCTTACAGAATCCTTATACCTCCTTGACTGTAACCAGCAGTTTATGTTGGTATCCTCAACATAAAAAGGACATGGAACGAGTCCAAAGGAGACCATGAGGATGATCAGGGAACTGGGGTACCTCCTGTATGAAGACAGGCTGAAAAAGTTGGAGCTGTTTGGCCTGGAGAAGACTGCATGGAGACCTCGTAGCAGCCTTCCAGTATCTGAAGGGGGCCTATAGGGATTCTGGAGAGGGGCTCTTCATTTGGGACTGTAGTGATAGGGCAAGGGGTAACAGGTTAAAACTTAAACAGGAGAGATTTAGATTGGATATAAGGAAGAAATTCTTTCCTGTTAGGGTGGTGAGGCACTGGAATGGGTTGCCCAAGGAAGTTGCGAGTGCTCCATTCCTGGAGGTGTTCAAGGCCAGGTTGCACAGAGCCTTGGGTGACATGGTTTAGTGTGAGGTGTCCCTGCTTATGGCAGGGGAGTTGGAACTAGATGATCTTAAGGTCCTTTCCAACCCTAACTATTCTATGATTCTATGATTCTAAATCATGCTCTGTTTTTAAAATTGCTAAGGCTTGAAGATATTAAAGCTGCCTTAAAATATTTGAATTAACAAAATTCATAGAGTTAGGCTCTCTTCTCCTTCACCTTCTGGAATCAACCCAGAGGAGCAGGGTTTCAGACATATGTCATCTATCATGAGATTTGGCATCCCTGTGCTCTCAGATCATAAGGTCACTGTCACTGCAGGAAGGCAGCCGTTTCTGGAATGAGAAGGAGGGCAAGAAATGTCTGCCTCTGAGGCAGGGAACATGAAAATTAGCATTGCTTTAAACAAGTAGCCTGAGCTGCAGTGGGGGAATCACATCCCTGCCCTTCTGAGATGGTCCACACCCACTGGGGGACATGCTACCCTGCTCCACTCACGTGCCCATCAGATAGAGCATCCCAGCCATGATCTGCAGATGCAGCACAGCCCTGGCACTATCTATGGTGGAGGCTCCTAAGCAACTTGCAGACAAGTCATAGGAAGCTTTTTATCATTCGTTTCCCTTGTTACAGCTTGAATGTGCAAAGGATAGTGTATGGATGCAGTTGACTCCTCACAGGTGCTTGTCCCTGTTATGGAGGTGCAGGTTAGTTGCATCCTGAAGCTAAGCAGTG
This sequence comes from Agapornis roseicollis, assembly GCA_002631895.1. Lineage (NCBI taxonomy): Eukaryota > Metazoa > Chordata > Aves > Psittaciformes > Psittacidae > Agapornis > Agapornis roseicollis. The sequence goes on along the minus strand of NDXB01008003.1, from coordinate 173,517 downwards.
ATATTGCAAACATCAGGGACCATGGGGCATTTGAGATTTATTTCCCCTCCTTCTCCATGCAACATCCCATGAAAACTGCTGTGGAAATTCTTGTTTTGCCTGAAAACATGTATTTGACCAACCATGATTGCATTCAATCCTGTTCAATTGCTTTAATAACCACCCTTCCAACACACTTAATCTGAAAATGTTTTCAATGTACTCAAAGTCTTATAAACAAAGTTTGCAGTCACCATCACAGTGCTCCTGCAAAGCCAAACCACAATCATTTGTTAGTTTGTTGTATAACTCAACAGCTATGATCCTATCTGACCAGTGGCATGTACTATTACAGCTAATCTATCATTTGTCTTCCTTTTTTAAATGAAACAAACCCAAGGAGCCATTGTAGAAAGTACCACATTAGCAAGAGCTGACTTTGTGTTATGTCTGAAGCCTATATTCACCTTAATGAGTTACATTTCACAGTCCTCCTGAGAAAGAAAGAAGTGTGTTATGATCAAACTTGGGTTATAGGTGAGGATAGAGAGATAGTGTGAAGCAAAATGTCATTGGAAAGTAGATGGGAGAGAACCAACTTAACCATAAACACATCCTTCCCTGTCCTAAAAGCAGGCACCTAGTTTTCCATAGCCCAAAGACTGCAACAGCCCTATAGAGCTGCAGAAACTGGCATGATAATAGCCAAAAGGTACTGGGTTTGCTGGTAGCTGATCAGTTTATGGGGTTGATCAGTCTTCAGCAACAATATATATCCTGCTTCCTACTTCTAGAAGTCATGAGGAAAAGGTGCTATGGTGCAAGTCCAATACCTTGTCTACAAATCCCAGCTCTGAGATAGTGCCAAACAGGTTAGAGCTACTCTCAAAGTTGGGTTTGGATGTTTAATGCTGACCTTTTATGAATCAGCCCACTGTCTGGAGGCAGGCACCTCCATCCTTCCCTGCAAAACTGGAGCAAGGAGAGTGTTTTTGAAGGCATAGTTTGTAGGTGAAACCTTCACCCTTTTCATGCAGGGGCTCTGTGGTTTGAGACCTCCCTCAAAATGTATGAATTTGAGCTTCTCACCTCTTTCTTGTGGCGGAAGTATCAACACCACTTATCCTATAGCCTCACATGTGCCTGCAAGGCCCGTTACAGCCATTAGGTGAAAGACACAATGACTCCTCGAAGCAGGCATCGATATCCAAGACTGTGTGGCCCCACTCAAGCACGGTTGGACTTCACAGAGCCATTGCTTGGAACACACCATGCAGAGCACGGCATGCTCAGACCAGCACTACATGCAGAGGAGAAATGAGCAAACTTTATGGAGTGAATTAATCAAGCATTTCAATCTCATTAGAGAAGAGTTAATGGTCTTGTAGTGACTGCCCTGGGCAGGATATCAGAAGAGCTGGGGTTTATTCCTGGAGTACCTCAGTAATGAAAAGGAAACTTTGTTCAGACAAGCAATAGAAGCCCAGAAACGTCTGATATGCAGCAATTAGACCCAAGTTAAACAATAAATCAAGTAACATTGATCCTTTGGCTGTAGCGGAGTACCATTATGACCACTGCTATGTTTATTTAGAAGACACTGAGCCTATTCTAAATGTTTTCACATTAAATGCAATTTAGGTATTTGCTGTTAAAGGAACTGACTGGGCCTAAATGCAAATATTATTGGCCAGATAAACATTTTGTGGCAAATAAGACCTGTTCTTTGCACTTCTATGGCATGGGGGTTCAGTTGCTCTTAGATTTATTTTGTGTGTTCTTCCTCTCTTTGCACGGGTTGCCTCATAAAGATTAAAAAAGCCCAAGTGAGCCAAAGTGTAAAATAGAAATCACTGATTAAACTGTCAGAAATGGAGCAGCCTTTGTTAATCACTGATTCATCAGCTGGGGGAAAAAGAGGGGTCTTAAGTTAGCACAAAGGCTTTGGTGTCACAAGGCTTGCGGTTTATTCCCAGGTGTCTCTCCAATTCGATATGGGATCATTCCCAGGTAAATTGATCTCCCCATGACTCCCTTTTCCCATCTGTTCAACTTGGGTAATGATCTTTCCTCATAGAGATAGTGAACACTTTCAATAAGAAAAGGTTACCTGAAAAACCACACCTGCATCTGAAATTAGGCTACCCCCTACTCACACCTACAAGAGCTTTGGCTAGAGCAGCTATTTCCTACTACAGCCAGGAGCTTTCCTTAGTGTGGCTTTGCAGGCAAACAACAGAGTAGAGAAAATCATTTAAAGAAATACAGAACTATGACCAAAAAGTGACAGAAAATGAAAATCAAGCTTACACCGAGCTCTCTTTTGTTGTTTTAATTGCTGAAACTGTCATTTCTCTGTTATTTTTGTATCCGTAAATCCTTTCTTTTAATGTTGCAGTGATTGAAACATTGTGTAACTGGCTTTGGATTTTTGTTAGATTTATTTGGCAAAAGCTGCTAATAATGATTTCAATGGCATTTTGGGATGTTCTCAGGACTTTCTGCAGAACGTGGCACCCTTTGGAATAGAAAGCTTTCCAAACGGTGTAAGTTTTGGAGTCTTCAGTAGAAGGCAGTGTAAAACTACAGTAATAGTCTTCAAATCTGACACCACACAAAGTGCAAAGGCTACTTCAGGACAAAAAGCCAAACAAACAGCAATCACTTTGTTCTATTATTCTGTACAAGAGAAAGTATTTCATTATGTAGTTCCATACAAGATCTTACTTAACAGGAGGCACATTTCTGGGCTTGAATCTCTCAGGTGACTCATTTGATGTTCTTCACAATGATCTGTGCTGCCTTTTGTCACCCAAGAAGGCCAGTCAACTGCTGCACCAGTCAACTGCAGCATCTGAGGATGATGTGGGGAGATTAATCTCGCCTCTCTCTAGCCTTGTTTTCAGGTTCTTGCCATTTAGCCATTTTCCATTTACTCAGCAGCTCCCTTGGGCAGATGAGATTGCTTCATTTCCTTTTGGAAGAATGAGATTTCCTCTTATTAGCTGCATTTTGTTTCTGTCTGCACTGTGGTCATGTCAGTGGTCTGCAAGCACCAATCCAGGTCCCATCCAGCCAAACAGTGCCCCTTGCCAGCAGCAGGAGTGTTTTCTGGTTTCCTCTCTACCTCCACTCTTCCACCAGCTCTCTCTCCTCCTATCCCCTGGGGAAAAACCTCCCCATCCTGCACCACCACCCAGCCCTCTTTATGGATGGAAGAGGCCTCTGCCACATCTGCTCCTTCCACCATCGTTCTGCTTTCAGGCCATTTCAGGTGAAAATGGCAATATTGTGTGAACAGGAAGAAGTTCCCGAGGTAGAGCTTTGCTTAGCTTCGAAAGGCAACGGGGTGCCGTGTATCCCTTCTGCCTCATGGGAGTGTGGAAGTGATTGGTGAGGACCTCACCTCCAGCAGATAGAGATCCTCCCCCATCCCTCTTATTCCTCCTGTAAGGATAAGGATGACTCCCAGCACTTTCCATCAGGAAGATTTCCTTCTCTCTTCCCGTCGTTCCCAATCCCAGGGGAGTGAAAGGTGAGATGGCTGCAAGAACATCCCCTTTCCCCAGCATCGCTCCATAGAGCCATGGGTCACCCAGGGAGGGCTAGCGGCAAACCCAGGTCATCTTCAGTCCCTTACGTACACTGTTTGCTTTGTTTGGCTTCTTGGATGCTGGGATTACCCAGAGCTAACTGGGACACGGGCGACTTACACATGCCTCCTGTCCCTTTCCACATGAGCTCCAAGCTGGAGCTGGAGGCAGCAGGCAGGATTTGCCAGGCCACAGGTCATAGCACCAACCAGATGGAGTTGGCTTGTCCCCACCATCCATTCCAGCTGCCTCTCAAAGACCAAGCTTTGTTTGCCTGCAGAATAATCCTGCTGGCATGCACTTTCTTTGCCTAATGAAAGGAGGATTTATTGCACCAGCTCTTTGGGAACATCGAGGTCTTCTTATTTCCCCCTTCAGCTCTCTGAGATCCTTTAAGCAGAGTCTGTGTGAAAATTAATCAGACGCCCTGGAGGCTTATTTTGTCCAAAGCAAAAGTCTTGCTTTTCCCTTTCCCCCCCTCCTTTTGTGCCCCAATTACTTAAGGGATTGTCCTGGAAATTAATGAAAGCATGGCATGGGAAATAACACCCACGGTTCATCTCAGAAGTGAAATGTTTCTGTGGAAGGCTTAACTAGAAACATCCCATGGTTCACTCAGCACACTTGGAGATCTTCCCAGTTTGAAGTGCATTGAGTATTGTATGTCTTATCTCCTAAATTGTTTGCAGATCCAGATCCAGGTATATGAATCAGGTCCTGCTCCTGAGTAATTGCATTTTAGTTCTCTGAATGAGATGCCTGTGGTTTCCACCTGGTTTCCAAAGTTCTCAGCATGAATCTTCGCAAGGTCACAATTCATTCCAACCTGTTACAGGGGGAAGTGAGGTGATGAGGACACGTTTGGTAATGGTCCACATAACCTTCCATCTCTCTCTTGCTGGCCTTGGTCCATGGAAATGAGTGAGGGCAGCCTGGTGGCTTAGGTGACTGGCTGGGTCACATTAGTCCTTTTTCTGCTTCCCAGCATTGAGCATTGGTGCATGGAGGATACACATTGTGCCAAATGAAAAGAGGTGAGGCCATTGCTTCTTCTCCAACCAACTTACATCAGAGCGGACTTGACCGTACTACACCGTGAATTATATACCACATGGATTAACCCATAGAGTAACCTTATGCTTCGTTCTCTAGGGCTGACTGCTCCTTGTCATGGTTAGAATAAGCCAGCTGCACTGATTTACAGTGGGATTCATGTGCCTGGCAGCTTATATTATCTCTGAAAATGGATTTCAGTTCCCAAGTTGCTTAGGTCCATGTTACTTTAAAAGTTTGGGGGCTTTTTAATCTTTTGCTGCCACTCAAATATTACGAGCTCAGAGCTGTGCAATCCATGAGAGTGAGGCCCTTGCACACCTCGCACAGGGAGGTAGGCAGTTAGGTACTTCCAGCAAATCCTAAATGTTCTTTGAAAGCATTTTCCTCACCTTCCATGGGTTTCAGAGGTACCACACGTGGGGAAATGACATCGACTCCTGTAAAGCACTGCACCGCTTATGGATGCAAATCATTGTGTAAGTGTGAATACTGCTTCATGACATGACATCTCCTCCAACCCGTTAGTGCTAATTAATGCAGTTCTGGGGTAGACAATATTCATTAAGCTTTTCTGAAGATACTACAAATGTTCATGGAACAGCTCACACATTCTGATGGCACCCACAGTCCTACCACCACGTTCCCTGTAAAGGATTCTAATACCTTAATCTCTGCTAACAAGAGTGGAAATGAAATGTCAACAGCAGTTCTCCAGCACAAGGCTATGGTGTTTCTTCCCTGCTTTGTTATCAGAAACCAATATAAAGGAATCAGAGTGGTTTTAGTTTGATGTGAAAGTATCTGGTTGCAGAAGGCTTCCCTCTGTGTATGTCAAAGTTAAGTATTTGGCCTACTGTTCTGTTTTTGGGACTTGCCATGATAGGAACTAGCTTGGAAGAAATGCAGCTATCACCTGCTTCTAATCACTGCAATGACAGCAGCTTTTCTGCCTCCGGATTAAATGTTTGTTACCAGGCTGTATTGTTTGGGTATTGACAACTCCAAAGACCTTGTGGAATTACTGAAGCTCCTTGAAGGATGCTGCTGTTGAATTATAACCAGGAAATTTAGAGAGGAATATCCATGTGGTGAATGATTTTTGTTTCCTGAAAGGATGCTGTTGAGGAAATCTGACTTACAGCGTGTCTGTCTGGGAGAGGAAGTAGGGGAGAGCAGACTCCTGGAGGCAAACTCCTGATGGTTGCACTGTGATGCAGCCATCCTTCTGCAGGCTTTTGCTGTTGCTAATAGTAGCTTCAGCAGCTGTTTTGTTGAGCCAGTAATGAGCCCTGCATGCATTGCAATGCTTTATCAGGTTTCGGTGTCCTCCTTGGGCTAATGGTCCCAGTCTTGGTGGTCTCTTGGCTGCCAGCATCTATCTGAAGCTGTCCCAGCTATGGACAGACCAGGTTGTACACCCAGCAGGTTACACCTACCTCCCAGGTTGGTATGCTCAGTTTATTAACTGGATTTCCCACACATTGAAGTACCCTTAGTGCCATTCTGCACTCATGTCTCTGCCTCCCCGTGAAGTGATGCTGGCAGCTCTCCCCAGCATCATGGGAGTGCTGCAGGGCTCAGTTAACTGTGGCTGCAGAGCTTTGTAAGTGATGCAGTGTTACTGCTGACAACAGCTGCTCTTCATTCAGGAGGCTCTTTAACAACCTCTGCTGCCCCAGCTCACTGATTTACCTGAAACAGGCAAGGCTGGAAGGAAGGAAGGATTCCAAAAGCACAATATTCCTCTTGGAGGCTTTTTCCACTCTTCCACCCTGGATAGATTTTCTTATTGTTGAGGTCTGCAGACACTTTGGGAGTTTCTGTTCCTCTCTCCTGACAGACCCCAAATTGTGTGCAAATGTTGGTCTGAACCCTCCACAGACCAACCACTTTTACCCCTCTGTGCCTGTAGCTCAAGGGCACCATGCTGCTACCAGGGAACCAGCCCAGATATGGCCAGGGGTTTGATAGGAAGGAAGGGTGTGATGGACAGATCTGGAGCAAATTCCTTCGCTGGTTCTGGGGGAAAGGAGCTCTTTCTGGTTAAGCTTTCATAATCCCCTTGTGACAGGGACAATGCTCCGCTTTCCATGTTACAAGAAACAGTTCCCATTTCTGAGTCCTTTGTTACCATCAGGCTCCTAGTAATAAACTACTCAGGCCAATAATTTATTTTTATCACAAATGTTGTATCATGAATTGGAGGGTTAAGGAAATGTAGCAGAAATATCTCCCACCACTGCAGGAAATGTTCAGCCTTTGTACCAAATCCTATTGAACTTCCTTTTGGCTGGGTGTTGTGTATGTAGTCGTGGATGGGTAGGAAATGTATGTCCTTACAAGGGACCTGAAGAGGATGCACCTTGTGGTTTCCCAGGTACGATGATCCAGCTGTTCTTCTGCATGATGGGTCATAAAGGCCGCAGAGGTGCTGAACCATTGCACATGGGAAATCAAGGATTTCCCCTTCCATTTCAACCCCAGACAGCTTCCATGGCATGACACGTCAGCCAATTTATCTGTGACTCCAGCTTTTCCCTGTGGCATAAACCAACTGATACCCCAAAGGACACCATTAGTATCACACAGTGATGGGATGCTCTTTGGGCACTTCTGGTAGACAATTCCACCATAACATGGAGCATGATAAAGGATGCTTTCCTGCTGTCTCCAGACCAGTCCAAACCCATGACTGTTTGTGCCAAAGGAGGAGATTGGACTGCTGCAGAAAGCCCATAATTCCAAGCTATATCTACCGAAACCCCACACACCTGCACTGAAAGCTGAAAACTGCAATTCTCAGCAGAGAGAGTTACGCTTCCCAGTTTTTGCTCCTATGCATGAAACAAATTACTTTGCAATTAGAGGCTTCCAACCTCTGCTGCTGCTTATTAAACCCACCAGGTGAGCTCTTTTATCACCCGCTGAATAGTGCTGCACCACACCCTGGCTCTGCTCTGGGTTTGGAGGCAGATCCTGCCAGGAGAGGATGGGCAACATGTGCCACACAGCCATGGGTGGGGAAATAGCCTTGGGGCTCTGCTAGTTGAAGGATCATCCTGCCTCAAGGGCAAAGTCCATTACCTTGGCATATTCTTACAGAGCAGCAAGAACAAGCAGGCACCTGCATGGCAAGTGCGCCTTTGAAGCAGCTTCATCTCCTGTTTTGGTGAAAGTCAGCTTGGGAAGGTGATGTTTCATTGCTAGCTCTCAGCAAGGCTTCTGCTGGGGTTAAGGCATACACTTTCCTCTTTGCCAGCCCCACTGAAGAGGGCAGAACCTGCTTTAGATGTGCTGTAGTATGTGCTGAGGGAAAAGTGCAAACCAGAATTTAGGAGGCAATTGGAAGCTTTACCCCTCTCTGAAATGATGGATGTACACTTCCAGGAGCTTCTGAGGTTTGTGTGTTGCTGGTTTGCCCCTCGGGGGTACTTTAATGGCTGGATCTAGGCACGGATTAGACACACCCACAAAACCCCAGTCTTTACCCTAGCAATGTAGCTGTGGTCTCCCTGCTTTTCCTGGAGCAGAGATGGGTACGTTGTTGGCTCTTGCCACCATGTCCTGACCTTTGGACCATCTCCAGAGCAAACCTGGGCCACCTCAGCTGCTGGTTCTTAACCATGAGCAGCCAGAGGTGAGAACTGCCTCTATGTTTACCTTCTTACTCAAAGCCAGTCCTTGGGTGGAGGGAGCTGGATGGGTGAGCCTGCCTGTGGCTGCATCCTTAAACACAGGATAGGGAACTATGCTCTAGCATTTGTCTGTTATACCCAAAAGCACTTTGCAGTTCATTGGCCTCTCAAGTTGCAGAGGAGAGGACATCAAGTGACATCTCCATGCTGGCATGGTCTTGGCTTTCAGTTTGACAGCAGATCAAACTCAGAAACACCCCCAGGTAAAGTCAGACATCCAGCTCATTCAATACCATCTTCCTACACGGCTATCTTCCTACAGGGCAAAGAGGATGTTTCATATATCCCATGTAAGCCTTAGCTCCATCCTCACCATGAGCATTCTCACAGTGGCATGAATGCCAGCTGAAAACAGATGAAGGAAGGACTCACCTCCACACCTCCCCTCCCAAGGCAGACCTCTTCCTGGCCAGCCTGGGCCAGAGCATGGCACAGGGACATCTCAGGACATTACCTGGTGGGAATAGCCCATTTCAGAAGGCAAATGCTAGCATGGAGGCAAAGCAGCGGCAGCAGCAAGTCAGAGCTCTAAGTGCAGGTGTTGTGGTGTGGGTGCTTTGCACTGTGCTTGTTTAAAACAAAAACTCAGCACTTTATGGAGGCCCACATATATTGTTCTTCTTGACTGATTTAATAGTACTACCCTTGCACAAGGGCTACTGTTAGTGCAGTACATAAAGACACTTTATGGCCAGGCACCCTTCTACCAGTCAGGAGCAGGGGTGAATCATCAGGGAAAGTCCCCATCCCCAGGGCACAGCCTGGCAGGAGCTGCTCTGCTCAGCTCCAAGGGTGCCCGGGCGCTTGCTGCCCTCTTCTTCCTCCCTGTCAGGGCTGCATGAGCACTCTGAGCATCCCCACCGCTCTCCCTTATCACAGCAAGGTGTGGGTAGAGGCGGCCAATGAATCCTCCTTCCATCCTTTCATCCTCCTCTCAGAGGCAAAGGGGAGCCCAGATGTTGGCAGGCCCTAGCCGGGTTCATCTGTTTCACATGACCCAGCGCCAACTGCTGCTCACTTCCCTCCTCCCGCCTTCCTCCTCCTCCTCCCGCCTTCCTCCTCCTCCTCCCTTCCCTGCTCCAGCCTCGCAGCTTCGCGGAGCTCCTCGGAGCCGTGCTCCGGGGGCCGGCAGGCGGGGAAAGGGAGGAAGAAGGGGAAAGAAAGGGGGGTGAGGGCATCCCGGCACGGAGCATGGGCCCGCCCTAGGACCGCCCGGGGAGCGTGCCGGCAGCGGGGCGGAGGGAAGGGCCGCGGAGGGGCGGGCGATGGATGCGGTGCGCTGAGCCGCGGCCTGCCGGCGATCCAGCGGGATGCGCTCGTCCCGGGCTCGGAGCTGAGGAGCCTCCGAAGGAGCGGGAGAAGGTAACGGGGGTCTTTGTCTGCGGAGGGGAGGCGAGGCGGGCCGGGGCTCCCCTTCCAGCCGGCCCCGCGGGGGAAGCCCAGCCGCAGTGTGCGGGAGGCTACACGCCCCCCTCCCTCCATTGATCTCCAGCAGAAATGTGGGCAGCATCTGCTTCCCTTGTCCTTTCCTAAAAGGAAAACCCAATCCCAGGATCCCGAATTTGATGGGCGAAGAATGGGGACGAGCTCGGCGGCTGAGGTTTATTGCACTAGAGGGAAGGAGAGGGTGTGGGGGAGAGACGCTGGTGCTGTGAATTCTCCTCCACCCCCCACCCACCCTCCCTCCCAGCAATCTGGATGCCTGTCCCCACTGACTGCTAAGATGGACTGCTCCTTCCCTTTCCAAATGGCTGCAGCAAGTTTAATGCAGAGCTGGGGGGGCTTCTCAAAGGGTAAAGCCCCTGCCTTGCTTTTCCTTTTCCCTATGCACCTTTTCCTGAATCAGAGGTAGAAAAGTTGCTGCAGATTCAGGGCTAGAAAGGACAAATAAATCTCTCTGTCCCCAAACTGTGCCCGTATGGGTGTATCTCTCTGCAAGCCTTGCAGACACGCTCCCATAAGGAGGGTTTCTGGCCGCATTGTTAGCCCGCTGGCTGCTGGGGAGGCATGAGAAAAGTTGCTTCCAGCCTCTAGATACAATTTCCAGGAGAGACAATTGATTCTAATAATAGCCCTGGCAGCGGTTTAGCAATGCAACACACAGAGATGCGGGAGCAAATCTACTCTCCCCGGCAAGCCAGGTCACAGAGGAAAGCCGAACTCCCGGCTCTTTGGCTGGGTTTGGGATTTTAGGACGTTGTCCTGAACAAAAACCCCGGCACCGCTCGCTCTTTGCGCCGGGAAGGGGGTGTGGTGCTGTGCCTGAGCGCTGCACTTCATGGGCACGGCTGAGCTGGGCTTTCCCGGTGCCTTGGTTATCGAGAGCGGCTGAATCATGGCTCTGATGGATACTGGGGTGTCTCGGACCCGGCTCCCTCTAGATTGGCCCCCGAGGTCTGATGAGCATCCCCTGTCCACGCACGGAGGCGGCTGTTAACGGCATGGGTGTCGGTGCCTTTTTGCCTGCCTGGAACCGCCTGCCAGGCAACAGAGAGATCACGATGGAGCTAAAACTGTCCGATTGATCCCCTTTCTCCTTGCGGCGGTGGCAGAGGGCCCCGCAGGAGGGCTGCTGCCTGCATTGCTGCCTGCACACTGACTTGAACCCACGATGCTAACGCTGTCCAGGCGATGGGGCACCAGCTTGGTGTGGTGGCTCAGAGCTGCTTGCCTTGACCTTCCCGGCACAGCAGTTACTGGTTTCTTGTCCTCTTCCAGATATTAGTATTTTTAAGGTGGTTTTAAGTATCAGTGTCATCCAGGGACATACCTTGTGCTGCAGAAGGGAGAGCTGCTCATGGGGCAGTTCCTGCACCCAGCTGTGCTGCTGAGCAAGAGGGGCTGTGACAGAAGCCACGGGGAGCTAAGGATATACTGCTGCTTACCATGAGAGTGGTTATTTTGAAGGTGCTGGGAGGACCTAACAGGTTCGAGGAGTTGGCATTGGTCAGCCTTTGCATTGCAAGTGGCCCCATCCAAGTCCGTTCCCACAGTAGGGATAAGTTTGCCAGTGTTGCATAGCATGTGGATTTATGCATGTGTAAAGTATTTCATTCTTATATGAATTTTGTTTCTAACCAGGCTAAAAATAGGGGTTCTCTGCCATTATTTAAGCATAGTGAGTCACTCGCAACCCTTTGGTTCAAGCTACCCATTTCTCCTGGTAGGTGACTTATGATTGTCCCATTGCCATGTGTCTGAACTGGTTATTGCATAAATGATTCCAGTTTAGAGCATTGGGTCACTTGGGACCATACAGCAATGCAGCATCACTTGGTGCAGAGGGCATCTTCCATAGAGATCATGCCAGACTGTTTAGCCAAGTCAGGAGCATTGTTTAGTGCGTTGGGTGTTGTTAGCAGGGGTGTAAGACTAGGAAAGACTTCCCAAGTCACGGAGTCTAGTCCCAAGTATTACAGGTAATCGCAGTCATACATATCCCCTTTGTTGCTACTGTTGCTTGCTGTGTGAAGAGCAACAGGTTTCAACGCAGCTTAGCAGAAGGCAAAAGCAAAGTAAAACCGCATGGTATGGGTGAGGGAGAAAAAGCTGTGTTGACGAGTATTTGAAAGAGGCTGGGGAGATACTGGATTCTCAAGCCCCATTCCCCTAGGACTGCAAGGGAGAAGAAAGGGTCATGCATTGCAAGAGGGGTAAGAGACACAGAGAAGGCTTAAAAGGAGTGTGTTGATCCAACACCAAGTGAGTTTTGGGTCAGGGATCAGTGATGTCCCCTGAATATGCAGTCAGGCAGTGTGTGACCCACTCTAGGTTTGAGGCTGCAACCCAAAATCTCCATCTAGCTTGGAGCCACCCCACAAATGCCCCATATCTTGTGGACCTGGGGGGAGGCAGTGCTGTGGGGTGAGCTGTAAAAGTAAATGACAGTAGCACCCCAGGGTCCCCATGCTTCACTGCAGGATGCGTTATGCTTGGATGCACAGCGGGATCCCAAGGTCACTCAGCAATGCTAACCTCCAGTCATCTTTACTGGCTTGCTCCTTTCCAGTGGCTGGAGATACAAGCAGAACACAGCAGCCCAGCAGGCAGCAAGGTCTGAAAAGGTTAAGCTGTTGCTGAATTGCTTGCAAGCCTCCTCCAGCTCCAGATCCGAGTTTGTCCCAGCCTTTCCTGGCCTTTTGGTCCCCTAAGCCAGCAGTGGATTGCCCATCATGGCCTCCAATATTTCTCCTTCTCCAACTATTTTAACAAATTAATCCCCATCCCTCCTGTGAATCTCAGTATGTGCCATTTCCTAAAAAGCCAGGAAGCAGTGTTCTGAGGCTGTACAATATGTTGGAGCCCCTGTCTTCTGCCCTGGAGAGGAATCCTATCAAGGACCAAAAATGACTTTGCTTTTCTCTCTGATCTGACACCAAGACGAGACCCCAGGCAGATATTTGATCAGCTGCAAGCTTCTGGGAGCACTTTCATGTTGATGAATTGCAGACATGTAAGGTTTGATCCTTCCTCCCTCTGCTCCAAATCACCTTTGCGCTCCATCTACTTGCAGGTCCATGGATCTTGAAGGTTTATTCCTTGCCTGCATTGGGCTATAGTAGGCTGCCTGCCAGAAAAAGTAGAAGAGCCTGACGTACCTCTCCTTCCCAATACATCCCTGCTTCATGACTATGTTATACTTCTCTGTGGCCCCATATGTGGTGCCACATAACCTTGGTGCATCTCCATGGGATGGGGTGGGACTTTAGCCTGTGCTCAGCTTTAAAGTGCAAAGCTGGAACAGGGACTAATTTCCAGTGCACGATGTTCTTGCTTAGAACCCCCTCTTGTTCCTTTCTTAACAGATCCATCCTGCTGCTCTTGTCCTGAGCTTCTGTGGGACATTTTCATGTGGTGTTAAACAGTTGCTGTGTCCTACCCTCAAGAAAAGATAACTAGTGGGTAGCAAAGTGCTCTTTTCAACCTGTATTGGCACTCATGGGGTGTGGTGTGATGCACGTTTACTGGTGTAGTAATCTTTGGGAAAAGCCCTGAAGGGCATTAAAAAGGATACAAGTGACCCTTTTTCACTCAAACTCACTGTAAAAGGGCCCACTGCAAATCTAGAGAGCTGCAAACCAAAAAGAGGTCGATATTCCCATTTTGGCTACAGAAATCCTTTGTGTACACATCCGCATGTAACATGCTGACAATGGCTCTGGGGCTTGCCAACCCACTCTGTGTTTAGATTATGTATTTTATTCTCTTCTTAGAAGTTCCCACATCTCCCAACCAAAATAAACCCACCCTTGTTTGGGTTTCCTGCCCACGTGGGACCGAGCATGGCTGCAGCTGTACCACACAGGCTGCAGGCACTGTTGGCATCCCACCCACCCGAGGGAAGTGCTTTGCATAGACAGAGGAGCAGCCACAGGCTGACCCCGCTGCCTTCACACAGGGTTTATGCAGGATGAGACAGGGGTGGAAAGCTGCCACATCAAGGGAGCAGCTTGGAAAGGCAGCACAATACTGGAGCTGACATGTGGTACCTGTCCTGGAGAGGGGAACAAGGATGGAGCTCTTTCCACCTTTAAAATCAGCTTTGTCCTTGCTCAGCATCTCTCCTGGCTATCCCTAGCTAGGGTATTGTGAAGATGTCCATCATCTCAACACGTGGCTGCCATGTGTGTGCTTGTGTACCAGCAAACATACTCATTTCCCAGTGAAATGAGGCACTCAAGGGGACACGGATGATTTAGGGGATATATAGTCAGATACAGTGCTTCCTTTGTGCACACATACACATACACATACCCCAGTGTGCAAGCATGCTGGAAAATCAATTTGGAAGGTAACTTGCACTATGTTCGGCAACTCAGAACTTCTGAAGTGCTCTGGAGATGCCAATGGCAATTCTGGGGGGATTCTGCAAATCTAAAGGTACTGGGAAGTGTCTTCACTTTCTCAGTCCTCTCTCACAGGCACAGCTGACTGTGTACTTGAAGGCTGCTCCAGAATGAATATTGAATCCTGGGAGCTTAGGACTCAGGGGTATCGGATCCAGCCGCTGAGTTTGCAGACATTGCATCAAGCTGATCCCTCTTCACTTCCCATCCTTAACTCTTCTTCATCGATTCCACACAGGAGTAAGAACTGGTGTGCTTTCTTCCAGAAAGGAACATCCTTCCCTGGCTTTTAAAAGGCAGAGTCACCTGCTACAAAGACAGGCTCAAGTCAAGGCATTTATTTCAGGTTCCTCCTGTGCAGAGGTTACAGGATGCCCATATTTATTATGTTCTGAGGTGTCCTGGTGCAGAGAGGACCCAGTTTTGCTGCACCAATAGCTAAAGCATCCTCAGTACAGGTGATGCAACATCCCATGTGTCTATGTGGCTATGTGTCTTGGAAGGAGTTTTCCCTCCTTCAGCCCAGAATGTGGCTACTTTTAGCTCTAGTCCTCACCAGATGCACAAGTGTTCTGCAACAGGAGCTATCAGGACAAGAGCAGGCAGGTGGGACCCCTTTGTGCTCCTCAGCTATCTAGGTGTGTAGGCAGAGCATGTCCCTGTCCTCTAGCCCCAGTTCTGCCCTGGTCAGCACAGATATGAAGATAGGCTGACAAAACTGAGGCTTTTCAGCCTGGAGAAGAGAAGACTGTGTGGAGACCTCATAGCAGATTCCAGTATATGAAGGAGGCTACAAGGATGCTGGGGAGTGACTCTTCATTAGGGACTGTAGTGGAAGGACAAGGGGTGATGGGTTTAAACTTAAACAGGGGAAGTTTAGATTAGATATAAGGAAAAAGTTCTTTACTGTATGGGTGGTGAGGCTCTGGAATGGGTTGCCCAGAGAAATGGTAAACACTCCATCCTTGGCAGTGTTCAGGTTTTACAGGGCTTGGAGCAACCTGGTCTAGTGTGAGGTGCCTCTGCTCATGGCAGGGGGTTGGAACTGAATGATCCTAACCATTTCCAACCCAAACCATTTTGTGATTCTATGAAGATGAAGCAGGAACATAAATGGCCAAACCAGACTTCTGCAGGCAGGGCTCATTTCTGACAACACCTGCATCTCTGGGGATGAGGCAGCTGCTTGTCATTTGAGTGTGCTCTGCATCTCATCCTGTCCTCCCTGCAAAACCCTGTTGGGGATGATGCCCACCCAGCACCAACACTGTCATCGGGCAGAGCTTCTGATTGCTGCCAGGCCCAGGCACCAGCCACAGCCCTGGCTCTCGATGTCTAATGTGTGTCAAACCCACTGATTAGTGGTGTCTGGAAACAACCCGGTGACATACTTTTCCACTGCAAGCATATCAGTTCTTGGAGTGTTATTTTAAAGAAGAAGGGGGGAAAAAAACCCCAAACAAAAACAAAACCAAAACAAACAAAAAAAAAAACCAAACAAAAACCAAAAACCAACCCACACTCTATGTGCACATTCNTTTTCCACTGCAAGCATATCAGTTCTTGGAGTGTTATTTTAAAGAAGAAGGGGGGAAAAAAACCCCAAACAAAAACAAAACCAAAACAAACAAAAAAAAAAAACCAAACAAAAACCAAAAACCAACCCACACTCTATGTGCACATTAATATTTTACTTTGGTTTTTTTCCACATCTGGAATGACTTCTGCAAGTGTGTTTTCTGTTATGTGTCATATATACCACTGCTCAGTGCTATTTATTGACCTGCTCTGTTATGGAATAGCTGAGTGATGCACTGCCCAGTGCCTTGGCTCCATTGATCAGGGCAATCACTGCACACACCTCCAAATGCTTAGTGATACAGTAGATACAAAACACTCAATGAGCGCTTAAAGAACACTAAGCCATATATCTTAATTTGTCCTTTACAAATATTTCACACATACTGCTGCTTCCACTGCCTTGGGTCACTTTGGTCATCTTCTTATGAACCTACATTGATTTTTTTTACCTTCAGCAAATCACACTGGTTTCAGTAGCAAATAAATTGTCCTCTTCTCTATAACTAAACCAAACCTCCTGCAAGTGTTTTCCCAGAAGACTTGGATGCTCTCATGTAATTACCACCCTGTCTGCATGCACAAATGAGTGATATTTGGAAGAGTTTGCTGAAAATATGCCACGTTTGAAGTGCAAAACTGTCAAAAAATTACATTTTTATGTATGTTTACAAGGAAGTAAAAAGGTCAGATGTAGGGGAGATTAACAGACATGCTAACATCTTTAGGAAGAACAATGATACTCATTTATTGCTATGTACTTTAGTGCCACATGGTCATTCTCATGATGAGGACTTATGGTGCTTACCACCGTACATAGTAGGGAATGAACCAGAAGGTGACCAGGAGTCCCTGCAGAGAAGCTGATTTAACATGAAAGGCTGTGAGGTCCATCATTGATAAAGGGCTGTCCTACCAGATAATCCAGATCCTTTTCCCTTAGAAAATGCAGTGTCCTTTGTGCAAAGTGAATGGATGTTTGCACAGCTATTGAGGGTTTCTTGAAGCACATCTGCGCCCAAAGGTGATGAAGTACCTTGTACCAGGCCACACTGCTTATCCTTCTGCTAAGACACCAGAGATCCTGTATTTTCTTTCTCTCTGAGCATCCCATTTCAGTTCTGTCACTGATATTTATTCCTTTGGGCTGCATTAGGGATAGGCAACCCAAAAGCTGCATCACAGTCCTTGTATAGAATGTGCAAACCTGGGATGATACTACAGAACTTGCTTTAAAGTGATTATTATCTAGAAAATCAGTTCATCCTCTCAGGAACAGAGAGAAAAGCTCACAAAATAAAGATGTTCTTCACACAGTTTGGCTGAGCCGAGTTAGCTCAGGAGCAGCTGACATCCAGGGCAAGTTATCTTCAGTGTTATCTATGAAGTTGACAGCAAGGAAGATTGTCTACCCATGGTTTTATTAACATAGGGGAGAGGGGGACTTATTTTTTGCTATGTTTTTTAAGTGATAGTGGCACATTTTCAGCCTTTGGGCATTACTTTGGTATATGCATGAGTCCTCCTAAGGTCCATAAGGTGGGATGAGGCCATAGGCTGCCCTAGCCACTCTCTTTCCACTTCCTGTAGGATGCTCAGGTAAATGTAGATGAGGTAGCTACAGGATCCCAGTTTGAAGCAAGGTTTTAGGAGCTCTGGCATGTTCTTGACCTAAAAACATTGGCCCGAAGCTGGTGTCCAAGGTGAACTACCTGCACAGCTGACCAGCTGAGTCAAGGTTTATCAAGACACACTTTTTCTGCTGCAGAAGAGGTTGCAAATCTGTTGGGTTTAAGACACCTGTGGTGAGTGAGAACAACAAATAATACTGGAAGTGTGTCACCTTCCTGAGGTGAGCCGCAGCTCCAGGCTCCAAGAATGCTCTGACCAACCATATCAAAACTTCACACTCTTCACTCCTCGTAATAGTGGGGATAATGCTTGGAAGCTGATACCTTTTTAAGCTGGTAACTGGTTTGTTTTCTGGTCAAGAAAGGGAATGGAAAGAGTTATGAGGGCAAAAGACTTAAATGTAGTGAAAACTGTGCACTGAGAATGCCCTCTCCTCCAGCACCAACGTCAGAGGGAGGCAGGGAGGGTGCGAGATGTTGTGCTTCCCTTTGTATTTGAAAAGATTGAGATCTGTATTATTTGCAAGAGAGAAAACAATACGTGACATGAACCAGCACAACCTCCATCCTAGTAAGGAAGCCGTCCTGTCCAGGAAAGGACTTTCTTATCTCAGGATATAACTGAAATCAGGCCTCCAAGGCTGGCTGCTCTCAGAACAGTGATTTAGGCATCTGCCAGGTAATACCCTGCTTGGTTTAAAATCCACCGTTGGGATTAGGTTTAATTCTAAATACATGGCTCAAGCACCAAGTGTTTTGAGGTTAAGACGCAGCATTCCCAGCTTTAAAGTTCACCTGAGAGTTATTGCTTGATGTTGTAAATGGACTTAAGGACCGTAGGAGATGGTTTTTCATTTCAGCCCTGATACAGTAAGCCACTTAAACACTTGCTTATGTCACACTGAAATAAAAGGGATTTATGGACACAGCTATGTGCTTTGCTGAATCAGAATGCTTGTGCTGAGCACTGTTTAGAGGAAGCATGAGAAATAACCTGTGCAGATGTCCCCGGGTGATGCTGGAGCCTGAGCAAGGCTGGAAAGCACTGCATGGAGGAAGCAAGGAGCCCCTGAGCAGGCCAGGAACTCTTTTGTCAGCTCTCAAGACAAAACAGGGAAGTCACCAGGTCACTCAGCCTTTAGTTTGCCTTAATTTCTCTCCCATCACTCCCCATTGGCATCCACACAATGGCTGGGTTGTGCCTTTCACGGTGTGACACCACAGCTGACACTGTCCCAACCCCCTTCTCGAGGAGGACTCTTGCTTTCTAATTGCTGAGGCTGATTCTTTCCTCTCCTGACACATGACTGTTCACAGAAGTGATCGCAACACTTGAAGCAGCCCCTCTTAAACACGTCCTCTGCAGATCCCCCTTGCTATGGGTAACATCAAGCTCTTCCAAGGGATGGCAGTGCTCCCTTCCTGTAGGATAGCAGAGGCTGTGAAGAGCTCTATCTGTAACCATGGTTTCAACTATTTTATCTCTATTCCTTAGTCCATGGATAAGGACATTGATTTTTCAAGGGGTGGGATTAAGAGGCTTTAAGGGAAAGCTAAAGGCCTTGCACATGACACGTTCCTCCAGTCCTACCAAACCTGTGAGAGATGCTGTATCATTATTGACCTATATTTCCTGGCCATTTAATCTACCTATGGATTGTGCATGTATTTCACAGAGCCTCAGAGCACTTCCATAACAGGGAAACACTTCCTTAGAAAGTGAAGTCTGGTTATACATCAGCCATCAACTACTTCTTTTTGTGTTGCTATTATCCACATCTACAGCATCTTTCTTGAGTCCATCTTTTCAGCTCCAATGTTCCACTTGCCTACAAATTCCCTTGAAAGGGAATACTGAAAAGGATGTTCCTGTTTCCTTGAATATGCAACATCTTCCTTCTCCTAAGAAGTACTGCCAGAAGATGGCAGATGCTTGAGGATATGGGTGGGATACTCTTGCTAGGGAAAAACCTTACAGCTAACTTCTTCTGTTCCAGAGCATCAAATAGCCTTTCCAATCTGAAATCATATGAACAAAATTGAATGGCAGAAGTGGTGTCTAATGGGTTCCTCCACACTGTATTGAGAAACTCTGTTATTTAAATCTTGGCTTATTCCAGAAAGCTCAGATCATGGTATGTACTGTGTTGCTGACCTTTACAGACAGGGCAGGCCTTATAGACCTTTTTACCTATGCCTGGAGCCTTGTGCCAAATTAAAGTATTGTGAATAACATTACAAACCAGACTTTCCATTGTTGGTTGAGGAAAGACTCATGGAAATAAATGGTAGATATAAGCACTGTATTCAGAAAGAGCAGTTTATCCTGAGCATCTCCCTGTCCTTAGAACTCCAAACCACCAAGGCTCAGGTGGAAGCCAGCTTGCCTGAATATGGCTCATTCTGGTGAAGAGTCACCATCACTATAATTCATAAGGTGCAGACCAGCAACTGAGGCTGATGCTCCGTGAACACATGGTATAAGAAAGAAAGATAGCCCATTCCTTCAGGATATTGAAAAGTAGGACAGGAGATGTGAGATGGAAGCAGGCATGCAAGGAGGAATGGTCAGTGCAAAACCAGCCCGATTCAGCAAAGTGTAGTACTGGCACACGCACTAAGTAAACTGTGCAGACATCAACCCACACCACTTTTCCTCCCTTTGTGTCCCCCCAATGAGCTTAGGAGTTGCCAGGATGAGAAGGCAGTAAGAAGCAGTCAAGTGGGAGCAGGATGTTTAATTTAATCGTGGACTGTAATCAGTGTGCTGTTATCTGTCCCTATCTGCTTTCAGTGGATCTGTCCAAACCCAGGCAAAGCAACACAGGTTTTTGTGCATTCAGCACAGTGATTGCCTCCTATACAGACAGTGAGCACTTAGGAAATATTCTGCCTCCAATTACCATTTCTGATTTGAGTCATGGAAGAATACAGCATAGTCCTCTCTATTCCTGCAGTCACCAGCTAATGAAATGTGTTGCAGATATTTATAGGACTGTCATTGTAAACAGCATTTGCATTTGATGCCTTTGAGTTATTCAGTGTGACAGCGCTTTCACTGGGAGGGATTTTTGGTTTTGAAAAGGAAAGGTTCCCTTCGGAGCTGTTTCCTCCCATCTCCTTCTCTGTTTGTGTTGATTGGAGCAGTTCTGTGGGCAGCTGCTGATAATTCAGTGATGAAGTGACAGGCACATGGGGATAAGCTGAGTACAGAGTGGGGTTTTGGGCTGTGTCATGGAGAGTTTATAGGATTCTCTGAGACAATTTTCCAGCAAAGATGGATAGAAAGGAGGGCAGTCATGCCACAGATTAAAACAACCGCCAGCAGGCCTTCCCTAGGAAACCCATTGTGTAAATATTTGGGTAGGAGCCTCCAAAGAGATTTAGTTTTGTGATAAAGGTAACTGAATCGTCCTTTCCTAGAGAAAAACATCTACAATTCATAAGATCCCATAAGTAACCACAAGAGAGATTTGCTTTCTGTAGCATCCCTGTATTAGATTGAACAAGCATGTGTCTTGTCATCTTGTCACTGATGTTCTGCAAAGGAGGTCAGCACCAGTTTCCCCATCCTCGAAAGCCAAAGAGCAGAGAAAGCAAGCATGCTTTGCTCATCCACACAAACACACTGCTCCAGATCTATGTGTGCCTTACAAGCACTGCCTGTGTTTGTGTATTGAAGATATATTATCCATAGTCTTTACACACTCATGTATACAAACGACAGAGCTGTTTGAAAGCACTTGTGTTGAGCTCTTCAGGCACTCAGGGTCATGCTGCATGTGCAGGCACTGAGAAGTGGCAGATTTGTCAGAAAAATGTGAGGATCTGAGCTGTTTTGGGAAAAAAGGAATAAAATCTGTTCTGTATTTTGGTGCATAATCTCCATCTGAGTTCGTGATGAGTCTTGCCCATGAAGCGCACGTGGCCCATATTCATACCCGGCATGTGCAGCTCCCTCCCATATGGATGAACTGTTAGCACTCAGGAGTGTGTAACACAGCCCCACCTCTTCACACATCCTGAGAAGCATGGGGAATTTGCTGGATGGATGCGGATACAGCATCCTGGCTGAGCAAGCAGCAGGCATAACTGTGGAGCTCACCTAGGAACTGTCTTAACTTGAAATGTCTGTAAGTTCTCTCTGCTTTTAGCATCAAGGGCATCTAAAGTGGTAGGTTGAAATAGACACTTGACTTTTTACTTTCTGGAGCTAGGGTGGAAGGCTCTGGCTTCCAGAAGGAAACTGGGAGGCTGTTTTTGTAAAGAAAAACACACTCATTGAGCTCATAGTGAAACCCAGGACTTGATCATGAGCAAACTCCCTTGCTTCCCTGCCATATCAAATGTCCTTCTCTTCTGTCAACAGCTCTGCTCAACCATTGCTTCTTGTCTCTTTTCTATGATTTTGCTTTCCCATGGTGAAGGAAAGACATGCTTTTGTGTCTCTTAGTTACCAGCTCCCCCCATCCTTCTCTGGGTAGGAGCCTTAGGAGAAGAGAATCTCGATTCATTACTTGTAGTCATCCTCATGCAAAGTCTGGTGCCGCTCAGCTCATGCTTAGTGACCTTTTGCTCCCATGTTCCCATCTATAATGCTTTGGTGTTGATTTCCCTTCTCTGGTTACATAGGGAAGCAGAAGGGTTTCCTGACTCATTGCCCAAGAGCGGGCCACAGCCTCATCCATTGCAGAGCAGCAGATAGAGCAGATCAGCCAATGTGCAATCTTTCACCCAGACAGACCGTGCTAAATCAGTTTCCTCTCACTGTGCTTTGAAACCTTCCCGTTTCTCGCTCTGACAAACTAGCAGGGTTTGTATTGATCTGATAATGCAAAAAAGCACATAGTGTGGGCTGCAGACACCTGGTGAATAGTAAAACAGAAAGGAGGAAGAACAGGACCATCCATATTTTAGCTTTTATCAAGCAGGAAGTCTGTATTCTATCTTCTTTTCTCTTGCAAAGCACCATTTGCTTGTAAGGGAAGTGAAAAGCCTCATACATTGTGGTCCCATACATCTCCAGCCACCTGCATCGTGGTCTGAGCTTCTAGCTATCGGCAAAGACAGAATCAGAAGTTCCTTCATTGTCTGTGTTGCTACCTGGGGTTGGGAGCAAGGACCAGTGTTGGGTCTATTTCTCCCCACCAAGGCTTTCCAGCTCCTGCAGCAGCTCTTCACCCTCTCTTGTGCAGAAAAGCCTAGGTCGAAGCAGCCTGCAGGCCACCAACTGAGGTCATTAGCCTGTGACATGAGCCTTCAAACAACTGTGAGGCACAGCAACAAGGTGGCACTAAAGAAATGCAGTACATGCCTTGCCGTGTGCTCACACACTGCCTCACCAAGCTATGAACACAACTGTGCTCTTTGACAGCCATGTTGCTGATGAGCAGAACTGCTGGGGACAAGCAGATGTGAAAGCAGTGTGCTTTCCCTCCTCCTTTTCTGCAGGTGATGTTCATGAAATGTCTTGCAATCAGGCCACCATCATGTGCTGCATTTCAGAGCTTCACTTTATTCAGATACGTTATGTTACCAGCTGTTTGCATCTGGGGTTTCTTTAAGCAGTGAAAGCACTAAGGGGACACAAAACTATGGATTGGGAAAGAGTGGAAAACCAAACCAGCTCCACACAGCTTTGCCAAAACACTAAGGCACAAAGCCAAACACCTCAGAAAATATTCCCTCCTCCTCTTTTCACCTTCTTTTATTCTTATTTCAACTGTTATATCAACTTATTTCAATAGATGGGGCATAATACATGAGAGATGGACTGTATTTACATCCCTGACATCGTGTGTTACCACCACAATAAACTCACTGCTTTATCTCTTGCCTTGAGTAAATTCATATTAAAACTAAAATATCACTGTATAATGATCATGTTTGGGATGCAACAGATATGTGACAGTAAGAGGATGGAGAGATGCTGAAGCAGAGTTCAGACACTTGGAGTTTTATCTGTTGGGGGAAGCCCAGCAAGCTTGTGGTTCCCTGTGCCCATGCTATCATGAGCCATATAACTTAGTCCAAGTGGGTCAAACCGTTGCAAAGCCCTTCCATGAGGCCCTGAAGCAGCTTTACAGCTGAACTGAAAGCTGTTTAATACAGACTTCATGGAAAAAATCTCACTCACCAAGCATACACATTATGAGAAACCATATTTTGCATAACATTACTTACCGGATGAAATCCTTGTAGCAAGATAATTTATTGCCATAGTAGTAACTGAATGACATTTATGAGCAGCCTTGTTTTATAAGGCCTTCCTTCGGCTGCAGTGCCAGGGCTCCAGTTGTGCTCATGGAAAATGAGAAGGGAAGCAATGCTATTTAGCGTGCATTATCCTCCAGTGGTGTGCTGGTGTGAATAACAACGGGGATAAAGTCTGCTTGGATCGCATGGGATTGTGCATTCCAGGATTGTAACTTTGGAGTGAGTTGAAGGGAAAAGCTCATTTTGACTGAAGTTGTCTCATAATAAACTCTGTATCTCGCATGGCCAGCTTGAGGCTCACCAGAGGGTTTGGCACATCTGAATTTTTGCTATGGGGAAGAGGCCAGGGCCAGTGTGAGCCTCTGTCTGTCCTGGTTCCAGGAAAGGGGGAGATGGGTATGGGACAGAGCTGGGAAGAAGGAGGACAGGAGCACCCAGGAGAGCTGAGAGGTGACAGGACAAGGGCGATGCTGCTGGAGATGGTCCATGTTGCAGATCCCATGGCACTGGCTCTTGAATGGGTGAAGTTGATGGACACCAAACACCACAGGGATGCCAGCACATCCAGCCCCATCAGTCCACAGGAGTGGGTGATTTTTAACCTACAGAGCTAAAGCAGAAAGCTGAACTGTCCTCAGCTAACCCCCTGAGCCCACATCTCTGCAAGGCAGCTTTGCACTGAGGGCTTAGCTCATCTGGCATTGGTGGGGAGAGGTGATGGATGAGGGCAGAAATGCAGTGCTGTGGCAGCCACATCCCCAGCAGCCTGTACTCCCCCTGCCAGCTCCTGTGAACCCTGTGCTCCATTCTGGTGATGCTTTAGGACTCACCATGGCAAAAAAAACACCATTAAATGAAGCTGGGGATCCCTGCATTGCTCATGAAAGTGCCTTGGCTGGAGAGTGGTGGGTCTGAGCCATACTGTGGGGCTAAGCTGGGTCCATTCTGTCTTGGGTCCAGAGGTGTTTGAATGTCATAGGGCAAGCCCACAGCAGGGGGGCTTCCTGTATGCTGCCTAAGTCATGCTGAAGAAGGGATTTCCAAAAGCCAAAGAGGCTTAGGCAGCCCATATCCCATTAGCAGATAGTGGGATTGTGCCTGTGCACCCTGAAGGGCTTTGCAGGGCTGAGTTGGGATCTGTAACTGCAAAGCAAAGTTGCTCCTTCCCTTATGGTGCTCTCTGCAAGAAGAGAGCCAGGAAAGGGCTTGAGCAACTGTAGAGGAGCTTCCTCAGGCCATGGCTCATTTATTTCTTAGCACCCAATCTACAGGAGCTTGGAAACCTCATAAAAGTCTTCTATACTGAAAAGTTGTACAGATATTATTTCTTAACACTTGTAATAAACTATACCTGTATGGAAGCACTTTTGCACCAGTATTGTGATAAATAGGACACCCCAAGTAGGACAAGCCCATTTTGGGATTCAAGGCCAAAGGAGCAGCTGGTGCAACCCCCGGGGAGCACTGTCAGCATGGCCCTTGCTTTACACTACCTTGAATCACGGCTGTTGAGGGGCTTGGGGACACTTGCCTGGGTGTTTCCTCTCCTGGCCAAGCTGCTCTGTGAAGCCAGAGGCTGTGGTACAAAATGCTGGGGCCCTTCTGCTGCAAACAGCCCCATTTTCCACACTAGAACAGCCTCCTCCTGGCAGCCACTCCATGACAGCTACCAGGGTGGCTTTTCTTTTGCTCCTTCCAGCCTTTTCTTTCCCTAAGGCCAAAAGAAGGGGGATTAATGAAAGGAAAAAAGCCCCAAACCAGAACACAAACCACAGACTGAAAGCGCTGTGGTGAACGAAAGGCTCCACGTGCTGGTCTGGAAAGCCAAGTGCCCTGACACATGTGTCTCTTCTCTCTTGCAGATGACGGAGGGCCGCAGATGCCAAGTGCACCTCCTTGATGACAGGAAGCTGGAGCTGCTCGTTCAGGTATTAACTGCACGTTTCTCCATGCAATGGCTTGCTGCGGCTGCGTGTTCTTGCTGGGGTGGGGAGAGAAAAGGGTTTTCAACTGCTTTTCTTGGCAACTTCAAGCTGTGATTGCCTGCGGAGCTCAGGAAAGCTGCACTAGTGCTGGGTGGGAAGGATCTGCAAAGATATATCCGTGGGAAGGGCTAATTCAGGACATATTTCACTTTGTTCTGTGCCAAAAGCTGTCCCAGTCACTGCCAGTGGGATAGAAAAGCAGTTTTGGTCATTTCTGACACTGTTACTATATCACTTAGCTATTTTTTGAGGCATTGCTTAGCTTTGAGAAATGCATTGCTTAAAATACCTCCAGAAACTCTTCCCTGTGAGGGTGCTGAGGCGCTGGCACAGGGTGCCCAGAGAAGCTGTGGCTGCCGCATCCCTGGCAGTGTTCAAGGCCAGGTTGGACACAGGGGCTTGGAGCAACCTGCTCTAGTGGAAGGTGTCCCTGCCTGTGGCAGGGGGTTGGAGCTGGGGGAGCTTTAAGGTCCCTTCCAACCCAAACCATTCTATGATTTGTTTCTATCTTCTTTCCTTGCCATCCTAAATTGCAGGGTATGATGCCAGGCTCCATGTCAGAGGCTGTGGCCAGAAGCACAGCCAGCAGAAGGGGCTACAGTGCAAGTGCCACAGTCAGACATTGCTTGGGATAGAGATTGTAAATTGTGTGTCAAACACAAATATGCTTTAACATAAGTCTGTGCTTCATCCTCCTTACTTTTTATTAAAGAAAAGCACAAAGGAAAACTAGTAGAGATGGGAGTTGTGCTGGCTGTGTGATGATGGGCTGATGCAGTGGTATCATCCTGTGCTTTTCCTGATGGAAGCAAATGTGCTTAACAGCAGAAATAAGTCTGTGTCTTTCTTGATAGGGCCATAGGCTTGTTTTGGTTGGAAAAGGGCCTTAAAGATCATACAGTTTTCTAGCTTTTTGCCGGTTTTGGCTCATGTCTCCGATACCACCAAAGGGTTAATAACAGGAATGACAGAAATGTCTTTCCTTTTACTAATGCTGCTGGCCAGCCAAGGGCAGCCCAAGAAGCAGGAAATGAAACTTCCCATAGCGCCCAAATCCCCCGGCTGCAGCTGATAAGCTGAAAGGGGGGCAGGATCCTGCCTGGCACAGGCGGACCTGAATGGGGATTGCTGGAGGCAACTTCAATCTCCGGAAGCATGTTTTCAGCTTTGCTTTCTGGGAAGTTGCTTTAAAACACCATTAACAAATGTTAATGGTAATGTTTTTTCATGTCCATAGTCACTGAGGAGGTGAAATCCCTCAGCTCCTTGTGACAGTGCAGTCAGGATAGCCATGAATGAGCCAAGCCAGGCCTGGAAAGAGAACAGCTATATCAAGATGAGTAATTAAAACCAAACACCACACCAATGGTCTCTGCATTGTGAGTGTCCCTGCACCATGCTCACTGATGCTCAGCAGTTGCCTGGGGGAAGATCAGCCACCTTCATAGCAAGGGCGAAGCACTTGGGCTCCTATTTCATATAAATACCTTTTTAATTCTTCTTAGTCCAATTAAAAGTGAATGGGCTGTTGTAGAACAGCTCTGCTAAAGCACTTCTCGCAGTATTAATAATCACAGTTTAAAATATACTGCAGGAAATCTGCCCTGGCCAACCTGCTTACTCTAGGGTTTTATCAACACACAAAAAAACCCCACAGTGAAGATAACAGTCGGGGAGGCTGGTTTGGGAAGCTCCATATCCACTTCTGAGTGGGCAGAAGCAGTATCGTACGATATTATGGGGTTTTAAGTGTTTGATCACACCTTTGAAGGGAATTTCTCCTAATCAATAAAGACAGTGAACTGCTCTGTAAATCATGCTAACTAGTTTGCAAGTGACCCATGGTTGAATTTTATTTGTACAATAAAATGTTTTTGCTGCTTGCAAGTAACGTATGAATGGGGGAAGGCAGGAGGGCTGCTCATGAAAAATTCATGCCCAGGAAAAACAGTAACCTCTCTTGCATGTAGCTTGACCTAGATCTCTGAGTACCACCGTGCCCCTATGTGTACAGCATTGTCCACTGAGGCATCTCAGATGGTCTTCTGGTTAAATGAGGCTTTTCAGTGCTGTTAGGTAGCCTCTGCTCAGGGCAATAGTAAATAAATCACTTTTGGGTGGAGCAGCCAACAGAGGAAGTGGATGTTTGGATTCAAGTATGTCTCCAATATGGATACTCTTTGTAGAGCTGGGTACAATGCTTTGCTTTGCCTGCATCTAAAGAGTGGGCAAAGCCATCAACTTTGAGGTGGTCCTAGGGCTACTCTGCTCAGGGCCCTCAATCAACCAGCCTCCCTTCGGGAGCAACGTGCACTTTGCTAGGGGAAGTCTCACCAAGTGACCTGTATTGTTTGTAACTTGTGATGAGATTTCAGATAGAAGTGCTTTGTAAGTTCTGAGCACTGCTATTCTTATTATTGCCTTATCTCGCAGCTGAACTGGATAAGAAGCTGTAAATAAAAAGTTCGTCCAGCTCTGAGCTTCTGGCTGTCACTTCAAAGCTGTGTTTACCTGTGGGTATGTTGCCACAGGCAGAAATAGAAGGTTGATTTGATGCTTTATGCCATAAAAGAGGTTCCTCTGTATCTGCGTTAGGCCTTAGCATCTAGATCTGCATTGGCTTGAGTCCCCTAGGAGCAGGGCTCTTTACTTCCCATGTGAAATTTCACCTTTCCCACCAACCTAAACCTTTCCTGGAAGCTTTTCCACAGCTGATTTCTCACTACAGGAAAGACTGCTGGGAATTGGTAGAACTGAATTCTCTGCCATGGGTGAGATCAAAATAACATCCTAACCTGGATCTGGCTTTACGCTGCCTTGCAGCTCTTGTGTGTGTGAGATACCGAGTGCTCTGCTTAAAGAAGGGCTCAGGGCTCCTGCTGCTGTGCTGTGGTGTGGAAAAGAACAGCAGAAGAAGCTGGGTCTGATCAAAGGAGAGAGATAGGTAGAGCTGCCTTGAATGGATGCAGGAAAGCTCCTGGAGCATCTTGAAACTGCTTTAGGCCGGTGACTCTGGGGAGCTGAAATGATTTCCTCTTCTGCCTCCAGTGCTGCTGGGCAGAAACAGATGCATCTGTGAACAATCATGGTGTTTGCAAAAAGAAGTGTGTTAAGTGAATGCACTCCCCTTTTTGTCTTCAAATTAGCTGTGATCAGGCTCAGGGGTTTATGAATATGTTGTTCAAGACATACCCATTGCGGGGTAATGAGGACCATAGCTCAGGCTGCAGGAGGACAGCAAGTGGTAACAGTGCTCCTGTGGTTGCTCATAGGAGTCAGCCTTGGCTCCATGTGACAGCTCCACCAGACCAGATTGAAATGCTTCAACACCACAAATTCTTTCCCAGAACTACGAAGACCCCTCAGATTGGCCTCACAGCTATTGCGAGTGGGACCCCACACACACATGTTTTATTTGCATTACTGAGACCCAAAAGTAAGACTTTGGCTCAGAAGGAGCATTTATAACCCCTTTGAATGCTGGCTTGCTTTGGTGTTGGCACATAACATGAGGGCTTGGAGTTACCACCACCAGGAAAGTGATCCTGGGTTTAGTCAATCAAAGGGTCTTTTCCTCCCGAGTTGAGCGACTGCAGAGTGGTAGAGCAGCAGCTAAGGAAAAGCAGAAACGCAGGCTTTACGGATGAAAGCAAGCCCTCCCCAGTGTGTTTTGTCAGATAAATGCTGAATTTAGAAGGACTAATCATAAATGGNGGAAAAGCAGAAACGCAGGCTTTACGGATGAAAGCAAGCCCTCCCCAGTGTGTTTTGTCAGATAAATGCTGAAATTTAGAAGGACTAATCATAAATGGAGACAGAGGAGGATCATACAGAAATCTCTTCCTGAGGGTCTGAAACCCAAAGTGTGTTTGACTTGGGATTAGGAAGAAGAGTTGCATTTGGTATGTGTTTCATTTGATAAATGCCTGTTGACGATCTGGGGTGTGTGGTAAGTTTACATAGGATATTCCTTTGACAGCGTCTTCTTTCTGAGCAGGAGCAGAACTGGATCTTCTTACAACCTGTTTTTTTTTCCCTGTTTCTGTTTGATGCATGTTTAGTTTCTAACACAGTTTGGCTTTATCCAGCTAATACTTTTCAGCGAGCAAGTCCCTTCTCTTGCTTCTGGAAAATGGATTTAGTCACATTCCCTACTCTCAGCCTTTCTATCTGTTATATTATTTCCTGCTGTATCTCTCGTCTGCTGCACATGAAAGATTTGCATTGCTTTACTTAAAGACCTTTGCATAACTGGCAATTCGTTCCTTTTCATGTGGGCTCTTATGAACAAGGCTTCTTTCTGGGCTGGCTGAATCAGGAGGCCTGGACCACTCCTGGTGCCTGTTATCTGGCAGCAGCTCCAGCAACTGTCATCCAAAAGTGTTAAGCCTCCTAATTCCTTCTCTCTGGAAAAGTTATTGCAGAAACAGAGCTCATCTGAAGCTCGTAGCAGACCTGCCTGTGGGGTCTGGAGGACTCTGAAATTTCATCATAGGAAATGACTGGGCTTTTTGTTTCTAACCTTCTCCCTGAAGACCACTGAGTCCAATTTGGAGATGATGGGAAGAGATGAGAAGTTAGCACCACACTTGTATTTGGGTAGTTAACTCACCTGTATGTCTGTGTCACCACTTCTTAAGCAACTCTTGCTATCAAGCAGCTCAGGGAAAGCTAGGTAATCCTGCTACCTTTGTACTCCCCAGCTGCCATGCAAGTGCATCCAAACCCACAATCACAGAATAAACTGGTCTGGGAAAGACCTTTAAGATCATCAAGTCCAACCAATATCCCAGGACTGCCAAGGCCACCATCAAACCATGTCACTGAGGCCCTCATCTCCATAGTTTGTGAACACTTCCAGGGACGGTGACTCCACCACTGCCCTGGGCAGCCTGTTCCAGTGCCTGACTGCCCTCTCAGCGAAGAAATTGTTCCTCATCTCCAGTCTAAACCTCCCCTGATGCAGCTTGAGGCCGTTTCCTCTTGTCCCATCCCTTGTTCCTTGGGAGCAGAGCCCAACCCCCTCCTGGCTCCATCCTCCTGTCAGGCAGTTGTAGGAAGCCATCCAGTCCCCCCTGAGCCTTCTCTTCTCCACACTCAACCCCCCAGGTCCCTCAGCCGTTCCCCATCGTGCTCCAGGCCCTGCACCAGCTCCGTTTCCCTTCCCTGGCCCCGCTCCAGCTCCTCAATGTCTCTCTTGCAGTGAGGGGCCCAGAGCTGAACACAGGATTTGAGGTGTGGCCTCACTGTGCCCACTACAGGGGGGTGCATATGTGTATACATACAGCCAAAATGAATGGGATGTGCAGAATATGCTTTTCCAACCCTTTCGCCTCATGCTCCATCTCTGCTTTGATTCCTTCAGTTCAGGAGCCCAGCACTTGTCTCCAGTGTGTCTGGCATGCTTCAGTATCTCACCCCAGGAACCTCCTCCAAGCCAGACTGGGAGATAGGAGGCTGGTGAGGTACCTCCTAGACTGGTGCCTTAGTGCCGCATGGATGGCTGTAACCAGGGTGGCTGTCCTGGTGGAGATGCTCAATTTAGACCTCACTAGTGTCCCTTGCTCCTCCAGGCTTAGCCCCACCGGGGTCAAGCTGAGTACGCTGTCCTGGGGATGATACAGCATGTTCTGAGAGGAGTAACTCCACTAATACTCAATGGGGTTTCCCTTGTATTTTCTTGCTGCCTCATCTTTCTATGCCAATAAACAGGATGGTTACCTGGGCTAGCACAGTGGAAAAACTACAGAGGCTCCCCTTAGGATGGCACCTGCCTGCCATCCGGGAGAAGCTGTCTAACTTTGGATACAGATTTTGCATGAGGACCACAGCACTATATCCCATCCTGGGGATAAGCAAGCCCAACGATTGAATCAACCTCCCCTGGGAAGTCACAAAACTTGCAGAAAAATGGGGTTGAACCCTGCTCCATTGCCAAAACTGGGGATCCCTTTAAAGGCACCATGCAGACATGAAGCTGGGCAGCCCTGACCGTAAATGGAGATGTTTGGGTGCCAGTAGCTGTCCTTTTGTGTGAGGAGGCAGCTTTGTTGCCTGCAGGCTCTGCTCCAAGGGCACTTTAACCATCTCTGCAGCAGCAGCAGCCATCAGTGCTGGGCTGGGAGCAAGCAAGCAAAGGGTGAGTACTACCTTAACAGAGCTGCTTATAGGTTATGTCCTATAGTGCAGGTCCCATAACCCTATAGGACGGGTTGGTGACGATGCCCTCAGTGAGTGCCCTGCTCTTCCCACCCAGCCTCTCTATACCTGCAATGAAGCAGTTTTGTCTTAATTCACGGCCTCAGCATTAGCTTGACAACTGTCCTCTGAGTGGCTTTGTAGGTTGTGGGTTGGTGTGTTGCTGCTCTCCAAAGAGACAAAAAGCATGTTTTCTGTAGGGCAGATAAATAGCTGGACATCAGGCTGAGCTCAGTGGGTTTTCTGATAGGAATCTGTCAGGATCCGGGCCCTTGTACTGAGAAAATGGGCAAAAATTGGACTTTGTAATTTAAAATGGGCTGGAGCTGAAGGGGTGCTCAGAACTGCCTTCTGGAAAGGAGGCTTTATTTTCTCTAGCTGCAATGTCACAACTCTGGTATAAGTCTGATTTCAGAAACAAACCCTGATTTACTAGAGCAAGAATGAGACCAGTCCAGCTCAGCAAAGTAGAATTTGGAAAATTACAAAATAGATCTTTCAATATCTTTGGCATTAAAGATTACTGAGATTCACAGCTTTGGATCAACTTGGAAGCCATAGGAGATGGGATTTACATCACCAGGACAAACCATGCAGCTGTCCCTCCATAGCCTGGGGCTCCTGGTGGATGAACCATGTGAAGCCATCTCCCTCCTGCAGGAAAGGCTCCTCTCAGTGCCCCTCAGGTCCCCATTTGAGAGTTTTGACCATTTTGAGCATGGCTGTAAATGGGACAGATGTACATCTGTATTTGGTCACCAGGAGATGGAGCAGAGATTGCTCAGCAAAAAGGGAGGTGGGAGCCCAGAGTGGCAATCCCTGTCTGTGCTCTCACTGAGCAACCAGTGAGAAATGAGTCAAAAGCTTCTCTGCTGAAAAGCTGGCTCTTTAGCAACCTTAGGAAAATACATCTAACATTGCTCCAAGGGGAATAGGGTGCTGGGAGCATTGTTGGCTTTCCCAGTCAGCACAGCTCCTGCAGACAAAGCTGCTGCACAATGCCCACCTCTTGTCTTAGACAAGATAAATGAGCAATAGCCCAGGAGAGCCAGGTCTGCTCCCAAACCCAGCCTTTCAGCCTGCAATTGATGACTGTGGAGCTGCTCTGAAAAGCCTCGTTAACTAACCCCTTCAAAAAGCATCCACCACTGGCCATCCGTGGTGTATAGAGCATCTGGTGTCAGGCTGCAGGCTCATTTCTCAGCTTGGGTTCCAATAAACCCAGAAGTCAAGCCTGGAGGGGAGAGTGCTGGGAGAGGGAAGAGCATAAGGGCAGAAGAGAAAGAAATCTGATGCACAGAGGTAGAGAATGGACTATCCATCTTCAGAGCCAAGAGGGATGTCAGGCAGGGTGCAGGTGCCAAAGCAGATCCACTCAATTATGAGGACAAAACTGAAGGGATTTGGGACAGGAGGTGAAATGAGCATCTCAGAAGGGAATCCTGAGCTGGGCTCAGAAACTAGGGGTGGAAGAGCCTCTGCTGTGCACCCTAGCTCGGCTCCGTCAAAGCCAAAACAGTGGTGCTGGCCCTACGAGGTTAATTCAAGCTAACCTCAGGTGTGCTGGTCCAGGTCCCCTGAGCTCAGCATTGATGACCATAATGCTCAGTGAGGATAGACACAACTCCAGACAGCACTCAAAGAATGGACTTGCTGGAGGCAAACATACTCTAAGGTCAGATACCAGCAAGACAGGCTGTATAGAGCAAGGTGGCAGGTCATACTTCTCAGTGAGACTCACCAGGAGCAAGATCTGAAGAGGTGCAATAGGGCATACAGCTCCAGGGCAGGAATAGATCATTCATCAACCCAGATGGACAGGGAGCATGGAGAGCCTCCAAACGATCTGCTATGCAGTGAAGGTCGATGTGGTCAAGCAGCTCTAGAGAAAGGAAAGACAAGACTGGAGGTTAATGAAACCCAGCAGGGATAGCTCAGTCCCTCCAGATTTGTTTCTCAGCCGCCTGCAGGTCAGCACAGGCATGGGAGGAGCATTAGCAGAAGATGGGACAGATGGAGGCAGGGGGCAATAGCTGTCTGGAGCAAAGTGACCCTGAAGGATGAGGCAGGTCAGGACTGACCTTGCCTATGGCAGAGAGGTATTTCTGTGCCCTGAGGAGGTTAACGGGAGAGGAGGATGCTTCCTTGGCATGGTAATGCTGCACATTCCCCTATTTCTGAGCTGCTTGCTGGATTCTGAACAGAGCTGAAAGCAGGTTTCATCCTTTCATGCCCTAAGACCCTGGTAACCGAACCCTGTACATCTACCAGATGCCGCATTAAGAGCCTCAGGGAACAGGACCCCATAGCAAAATGCCTTGTAAGAGGATAAATAGGGAATGGCAATCATGCTCCTCCATGGAATGAAGCAAGGGTGTGATTTCCAAGGGCCTGCGTAATCAATATCCCTATTATCAGTCTTCCTGAATAAATTGCATTTAAACTAATACAGGCTGGGGAGCTATCCATGAGCTTTCAGGAGAGAGATAAGCTGAGGACATATGTTTATTCATACCGCCTGTGCTGAGAACTGGATATTCTTTACGGCTGGCCAGATGTGGGTGAAGATATTCAGTATCTTGTTTCCGTTTGTTCTGCTAAAATTTGTCAAATATCCTTAATTTTGAGCACATGGAGCTTTTCAAACTTGAGGGGGGAGCTGGTCACAGTCCCAGTAAAACATCTGGTAATGGGAGAAAGCTCTTTCCAATGAGTTGACTCCTAAAGTTTTGCAGAGTATCAGCAATTTAAACTGTCCTGGTGGCCTCCCACCACATACACCAGTACAGGAATGGCACATCCAGCATCTAATGGCTCTGTTACAGAGAAAACCTCTCACTTACAGTTACTTGGGAGAAATTCAGAAATTCACTATTGTTTCTGCCCGGCTCAGCTGCTCCCTGGCCTCAGTGGAGTTTTTGTTCATGTCTGGTCCAACCTGTGAAATACATCATGAAATACATCGTTGTATCCGTGAGATGCTGCTGCAGCCATGGATAACCAAACATCCCCCAGCTTCATGTCCCTCTCCCTAAGGCAACATCAGGGCTCATCCATGGGGCACCACCAAGCACGAAGACGGAAATAAATGAAATTTAGCAGCAGGATGATGAGACTGAAATACACAGAGCTCCATCTGCTCTCTGCTACTACTCCTTCAGGGTAGAGCAGCCCTTGCACTCGTGCCACATCCCATCCCTCACCTCCACCCCTGACTGCCCTGGGTACTCACCTGATTTGGTCCATAACGGTGGTGAGATTCATCTCATTTAACTCAAGGCATGTGCAGTGTGGGTGTCTGTGCCTGAGCTATTCTTTTACAGGCAATGGAAAGAGGAGGGCGCTTGTAGGGCACAGCTGAGTTCATCCTCAAATGGATCATCTGAAATGAGTCGTGCCCCTTTCTCTCCTTGACTGCCAAGGGACTCTGCAATTAGCTCTTGGGTAGGTGTTCATATTGCAGAGGGTTATGTGTGGTCAGATCAGTCCTGCTTCAGTTCCTCCTTTCATGTCTTGCAGGCTGGGCAAGAAATCCAAATGGTAAATTTGGGTGAGAAAGTGCTGAAAGTGACCCAGGGCAGAAGCTGTCTGTTGGAAAGCAGCAGAAATAGAAATAGAAAATTATTTTTATAGCATGGTCTGAGCAAGCAATTTTGGAAAATAATAATGTATGTACCAGATGATTTCAGGAGATATTGAGCAGTCTGGAAGGCTGTAGCTCAGAAGACACTATGAGCAATGCAGCAGAGCTGATCTGCTTTCAAGCCAAGGTGAAAAATGTGCATTTCCAATCCGAGCCAGCATTTCAGAATGGAGCATTTCCCCTTATTGCTTCCATCAGACCACACAGTACAAACACGAGGTTGATAGTGAATGAGAGATGCCAAGCTTGATTGTCTAAGCTGCATTGCTCAGCTTATAGAAAATTGGTTTATATTCCCTTTCCTTTCAGCCACAAGTGAATGCAGCTTAGACAAAAGTTTTCAACTTCCAGCGAAAAGCCTCTTGATTCAATATGGCAGAGTGAGAGCCTTGGCCATGGGTGAGGCTCCTAGGCTCAGGGGTTTTGTATGCAATGAGCAAAAAGCATCTTAAACTGTTTTGTTTCCCTTTGCCTTGCTGCAGGTAACCAAAAGCAACCACAGTTGGCTGTGGCTGCATGTGTCATGTTGGAATGGTTTGCCCTCAGTAATGCATTGGACTGGTTAGTCACAAAGACATGGGTTTCAGCATCACACCCAGCAGTGGCACTGAGCAAAGCAAAGAAGAGCTGGATCTGGCACTGCAGTGCTACCTGAGCTAGTGTGCCTCAGCATGCAAGGAAAAGGAGACATGTGCCAACACGTAGAATGGGCAAGAGGCTGGTGATGGGCAGTGCAGGGGTATGAGGAGCAAGCCTTGGGTGCTCCCCAGCCCCGCCCACTCCACCTCTCCCTCTACAGTCATAGAATCATAGAACCATAGAATGGTTTGGGTTGGAAAGGACTTTAAGTCCATGCAGTTCCAACCCCCCTGTCATGGGAAGCTTCACACTAAACCATGGCACCCAAGTATCTGTCCAACCTGGCCTTGAACACTGCCAGGGATGGAGCATTTATCACTTCTTTGGGCAACCCATACCAGTGCTTCACCACCATTACAGTAAAGAACTTTTTCTTTATATCTAACCTGAACTTCCCATTACCCATTACCCCATCACATTATACTCATTGGCCCTTGTCCTATTGCAGTCTCCATCCTTTCCCTCTGCCTTTGGAGTGTGTTTTTGGTCCAGTCTGTTTGGAAATGATGCAAAATGCCATCCTCAAGTGATACAGCGCATCTCCATCCCCCAACGTTGTTATATATCCAGTGTGTGGCTTGTTGGCCGTTTCCATCTTTATTTCATGTCAGTCCCTCCTACTTACGAGGAAGCTTTGGGCAACCTGATGTTGAAATGGATTTGTCTCTTTCTTTGGTGGTTTATTTCTCTGAATTCCCCTCCTCCCCAGAGATGCTGTAACTTGCTGAGGGCAGGATGCTGTAAGTTCAGTGCCTGGAGAAAGAACAAGCACAGGAAGGCTGCCGATGGTATTTGCACTGGCTGTGATAGAGGATGTCATCACAAAACCCATCAGTTTCTCTAATTTTCAGGACAGAGGAGATGGCTTTTGGATAATAATTGGGTCAATCTTTAAAAAGAACTGCATGACCTCATCGTGAGCAGCAAGACATGCTTGTTCTCCCCTTACATCCCTGTCCTGACCTCTCCCAGAGAAGCAATCCTCTTGGATGAGAGGCTGTTAATATAGATAGTATGTCTTTTACTTTCCCATCAGTCTGCACTCAGAGATGCCTCATCACCATTATGTTTGAATGAAAATTTCCGTTATTGCCTTTGATGGGAAAGTGCCCATATTTGGGAGGGAGAAGCACAAATCTAAACGCACCCTAGGAGGAAGCTTCAGTCTCTGCTTTGACTTTGAAGATGACGCTATCTTGGTAGCAGTTCAAACCAGACACTTGGAGGTAGAGCCAGTGAAATGTGCCAGCACTGAAGGGTTTTACCTTAGAGAAAATTGACTTCTCGTATAGATTTGGGGTTAGTGATTCCTTTCTATTTTTGGAGGGAAGTTCCTCTGTGCTGCCTGTCTCCAGCATTCCTGTTGGCAGAACAAGAATAATCCTTCCTGTGCAAGTAGACAGCAGGTTAGTCATGCAGCCTAGTCCCCATCACATCTGCTTTCAGGAACTGCCATCCCCTTCGCCCACTGGAATAACATGGGATGAGGGGTACAAGCATCCCTTCATCCTCACATGATGTCACATTTGGGCCATCGGGATCAAAAGGTTGCCAAGCTGCAGAGGTGCCTCTGGCCCATTGCTGGGTGAATAACCCTGTGAGTATGGTGGAAGATGGAGAAACAAAGGGGAGTGGGAGCAGGAGGTGCAGCAGCGATTAGATGTGACCTGATGGACAGCCATCAACTTTCAGCTCATCCTTATCCTCCTGCTTTGGCAGCCCAAACAGTGTTAGTGACTTGGACTTGTCAGGGGGGATCTTATAATGTCTCTAAGTTACACTTGTCTGCTGCAAAAGAAGTGAATTGGACAGACTTGCCTTTGTCCTTTTTGAGAACATAATAAGATCAACCAGCCAAGACATTTACACTTCATTTCACCTCTTTTCTTTGGAGCATTTCATGAGTAGTTGTTTTGACCCGCATGGCAATGTAGGCAATGCCATTGCTCATGCTTGTGACAGTCTCTAGACTGTCTTTCTGATGTTTATTGAAGGAGACCATCCTGGCACCCATGCACCAGCTCCACATAGCAGCCAGGCTGCTGCATGGGACAAGCCTACAGCTGCTGAGCAGCTCAAAGGCATAAAGACTGGGGGTGTTGGCATTGAGCTTCTCTTGGTTACTAGGAAGACTGGATTTTGGATGAATTTAGTTCTCTCTTTTGAGGATGTTCTGGCAGTCGATACCTAATGAGAATCCCTTTCCACTTAGAGCCTGTCTTTACTCCTTCATCCCTGTCACTAGTAGGCAGGGGATGGAAAAGCTCATTTCCTGAGGTTCAGTTCAGGTTTATCTTCCCTAGTTCTTTGATTTTTCTTGCCTTTTGAGCAACCAGGGACTTTGCACAGGTAGGTTATAATGTGCTTTAAAGAGGAGGAATCACCATCCATGCCTCTGACCTGATTCATCTCATGGGTGCCCATTTCTCATCACTCTGCTGTTTCTCCACTCTTCTCATAGGCAGAGCCAAACTGGGACCACAGGCAGCAACTGAGATAAACCTCAAGCCCCACTGACTCCAGTGTCCTTTCTCTCTGCACCAATATCCCACTCACTGGCCTCCTGCTGCCCCTTTAGCAACCACAGCTCCAACAATACAAACACCTGCATTCTCTGGCACAGCTTTGGATTCAGACTTTGGGAGCATGGGTTGAGATCTGACCCCAACAGGACACAATAGATCCTTGAAGATGGGGACCTTAGACCTTCAGTTTCCAGGTCATTTTTATATGTACCCAAGATTTTCTCAACTTATTCAGCAAATGTCACTGGGATACAGAGACACTGATGGTCAGGCACATTCAGTGTGATTCAGAGCTTGTCACAAGCATATTGCACAGCTCTAGCTCTTGGGCTTTAGTGAATGGTTTTAAAGCAGTGCCTTCCCTGAAAAGCACTATGGAGGCAGATAGCATGAATTATTGTTTGTTTTCACTGTGTGGACAGTTGATCAGTGACAGATGTTTCTAATTGCATTAAGCAAGTGGAAATAATGAGAATTAGATAGCAGATTCTCCAGGAATTTACATTTAGATTGAGTTACAATTTGCTATTAAAAAGGCAAATTCAATGTAGATGCATTGGTTCTTCAGCAGGAATGAGAGACAATTACTTTTAATTATTATTTGATTATTTAAAAATGAGCTGTGTTACTGTACTTAAAAATATCTGACTCCAGGGGATGATTTAATGTGGGTGCTGTGTGTCTCCAGGAAAACACATGGAACAATGAAAATCTTTATCAGCAAACATCTCGTTTACCTCCCTATTAGGTTCATACTGCAAGGCAGATGGAAACCAGGGGCACCCCAGCCCGGTCTCACAGTGCAAGATTTGGCTGATGTCAGGATGGTGGTGACTGGATCGGGCTCCCCCAAACCATCTGTATCCCTGACAAATTGAATTAAGTTGCACTGATGGAAGACAAGCCGCATCCCCCCTTAGACACCACGCTCCACTGGGCTTGGCAGGGATCTCAGGTTGATTATGTCCATGCCATGGGTTGTGTATAGCTGATACAAAGCCAGAAGAGGCAGAGCAGAGGTGGGTGCAGAGGCTGGGGCTGGAGCAGAGTAGGGGTACCCGCAGGGCTCCTGCACACAGCATCTGGTGCCTCCAAATGACACATCCATGACAGTTATCTCCCAGTGCATGCCAAGAGGAAATGAGCTGTGGTTCCAACCGCTGGAGGTTTTCCTTTTGGGGCTCTCTTACAGCTTTCTTTAATTCTATTTTATCTCCTAGATTTCAAGTTCAGCTTCAGACCCTGCAATGTGTGAGTCCCCTGTCAGCAGAGAGGGGTTTATGTGAGTGCTGAGCACTGTGTGTCTGTTTAGTGCACAATCCAAGCTATAATATTTTTCTAACTAACTAGCTGGCTCAGCTTTTAATTATTTCCCCCCCCCCCCCCCCCCTTTCCGTCC
>NDXB01008003.1:103366-133428 GCA_002631895.1 Agapornis roseicollis | reverse complement strand
TTATTTTTTCCCCCCCCCCCCCCCTTTTTGCCTAATGAAAGCCTTATCCCGAACTCCTTGAAGTCAGAGAGTCTGTCTATCAGCTTCAGTAGGCTTTGGATCAGATTTCAAATCACTGATTCATTATTAATTACACATCTGGGACTCCCTTTTCAAAGAGTTCATTGTTAAATAAATTCACTTTTAGACATTACAGACTTCGCATTCTTGTGCATTTAATAAAAGTCTGGCAAAGCAGCAAAGAGCCATAGGCCAACTTCTCTTCTGGTATTGATGGATGAATCTCTACTGAACAGCAGTGGTTTACACTACAAGGATATAATATATCTCTTTGCTCTCATATAACCACTTTCTGTCTGAGACCAAGTCTGTGTTTGGAACTTTTGGCTTTTTTATGATTTCTCCTCATTTTTTCATAACTTTTCCCTACCAGCAAGAGTTCCTGTGTGGATTCAGCCATTGCAGGGTGAAATACCTTTGCTGTCTAGTTCCTATACTCTTCAAAGAGATACTGGCATCTTCTTCCAAGGATAAAGTGCGGTCGCATCTTCAGTGTCTCCTGGGAGAGAAGACAAGCAAGCAAATGTTTTCCTGATCCCTATGGCAAGTGGAATGGAAAATGTCTTTCTAAAAATATATGGTGTTTCCTGTAATCTTCAATAATCTGAGTCCAGCCACTGAGACATTAAGATGACCAAGGAGCTGGTATGGAAGCCCTGTTTACACAGAGGGATAGTTATTTGGCAGGGAAATTTGTAGAAACAAAGATTTTCCTATTGAAGTCCATTCAATAGGAAAATGGACTACATGAGAAAGCAGCACAGACTACATTGTGATTCAATGGCACAGGATATTGCCACTTTGCAGCTGAAGGCACAGGGACCAGCAGCCTATACTGAGCCATATGGGCTCAGCCTGGGGCTAGCAGCACCCTGTGCCGTGCTGTGCTTGGTCTGCTCTTGGGTCCTCTACAGTTCTTCTGAACAGAAAATGCCCCCAGTTCCATCCCTGGGACACCAAGCCTGTGGGTAAGTACATGACATTTTAGTCCAGAAATGAGACTATGTAAAGAAGTCATTCCCAGTCCCAAACCAGTGGGTAAAGACCACTAGGGCCAGTTACAAACCCTGCCCTCAACCTTCATTCTGCAAAAAGGAAATGAGGCAGCCAAGGATTCGCTGAAACAAAACCTCATGGACAGAGAAGCAGGTATGACCATTTCTAACCACTGCCCCTTCCTCCAGCCTTAGAGGCACTCCTGTCTTCAAGCACAGGAAGTGGTGGAGCTGGCATCAGCCTCCCTCCCTAAATCCCTTTCTCGAGCTCTAGATCCCTGTCTCAAGATGATACACTCATCTTCCTTCTCTCTTCCCACAGACATCACACCAGCCATGGGCTGTCAGAAACCAGGCTGCCTTTGTGTGGTTTCTACCCCTCCTTCTTAGAAGAATCCTCCCCACTTCTCCATAAAGTCCCCAAGCTTCTACTTCCACAGTTCATTAACTTTATGGGCTAATTCCACTATTGCAAATTCATGGGTCATCACCCACATTTGTATGCGTTTACATCTTCCAATTGTTGTTTTAGTAGCTGTTTCAGTAGCTAACAGTTTTCCTCTGCCTCAGTTCTCTCCTAATCCCTCTCACTTATTTATTCTTTGTTCTTTCTTTGCAAAGAAAGATGTTTAGTCAATTAATAGAAGATACCACTATCTCATCTGGTCACTCATTTCACTGTCTTACTTTTAAATGAGCCCAGTTTATCACCAGCACTTCTTTATATAAACATCAGGGGAAATAATCCTTTCTTATCCCTCCATTAATTCCTGCGGTAAGCAAGTATTATTTTGCTCTCTTTTCTTGTGAGCTGTGGCCAATTATCAATATTCTCCATTGCCTCCTCCTTTATTTATGGGGTTGCTCTTACAGTGAGGAAATGAAGCACGGCATCCTTATCCCCTTCTTATCCGCCTTCAAGGTGCCTTCAAAGTTGTGAGGAGCAGAGCTTTTTGGAGGGGGTAGGATGCATGTGGGCTTCAGGCAGTCCTGATGTGCACCAGAATGGTCCATCTATTTCAGCTGCTCTGAGTTTCAACATTCCCTGTGTTTGTCCTGCAGAGAAACAGGACAAAGGAGAAACTTAAGTTCTTCCCTGTGAGGGTGCTGAGGCACTGGCACAGGGTGCCCAGGGAAGCTGTGGCTGCCCCGAGAAGCTGTGGCTGCCCCATTCCTGGAAGTGTTCAAAGCCAGGCTGGACACGGGGGCTTGGAGCAACCTGCTCTAGTGTGAGGTGACCCTGCCTGTGGCAGGGGGTTGGAACTGGATAAGCTTTCAGGTCCCTTCCAAACCAAACCAATCTGGGATTCTATGAAATATCAACATCTACAAGTGGAAGCAGGACTTGCCTGTGCCTGGGATTTCTCCACTGCAACTCAATCTGCTCTGTGGAATTCCCTGTCCCTGTCCTTCTGTTGACATGGGTGACTGCTGTACCTGGTAACTGCCTTAGTTAAAGAGGGGACCATCTGAGGGAACCCAGGCAGCTTCCTTGATGTGTCTTGAGGCTTCTTAGGGACACACACAGTCAGCTGGTTGGCTTCTTATGTAGATTCGGAATGTATAGACTACTTGGAGAAAACTGCATATAGCGCTTAACATGATGGTACCGAAAATTCTCTGCCCTGGGTTTGCCACTGCAGAGTCTCAGACACCCAATTCTTACAAAAATAGCTTAATAATCGAGTGGTACAGGACTAGGAGCAAAGGCTCAAGCTGGGTGCCTCTGGGAGGAACCCAGAACAAAGAAATTCGTAGGGTTTTATAACCTTACATTCTACACGTCTGATACTATGCTGTTCACATGCCTTGCACATGCTTCTTGGTCCAATGGTGAATTTTGGTCTGGGGTCTCCTCACTCATCATCGGGTTCTTTCCTTACCACCAGGCAGGCCATAAATTCCTTCTTACCTCTCCAGTTGTTGCTCCTTGTTAATAGATGCAACTTCTCTATCTTCCTATTTGCAATGGCCTCAATTTTATTTGCATGAAGAAGTACAGGTTGTAAACTTAGTTCAGTTTTCTCCACTTGTGGCCTAAGGCTCCAGCAGCTTCATCTGCCCATGTGAAGCCACTATTCATGCAAAGAAAAAACACCCCGTCAAAAGTTACAAGTGTCCAAAAGGAATTCAATAAACTAAACTTAACTCACAGCAATGAGTACCTGAAGGTGAAGGGAGTTTCTATCCTTTTGTAGGTGACAAGATGTTGACTTTATTCCGTGTGAAACAACGATGGTTTTATCACAAGCCTAAGCCTTGTTTACATTCAGCACCTTCTGCTGACTCAAGAAGCAAAGACTTCCTTGGGCTGCTCACCAGGAATGTAGAGGAGCTTCTCTCTTGCAGGACAAGGTGTGTTAGGTGTGGAAGGCCAGGATAGTCATGGGCTGGTCCCAGCCACCACTGTAGTGAACTTGGGGTCCACACACACACAGGAGGTTAGAGGCCAGACTATCAATGAGAGTGTAAGTGAAGTAGTGCTGATTTACTGTGCTTTGGGAGCTGGACCTTTATTTGGTTTCAAGGTTAAAGCAGTTTGCTCAGCATTTGGGCTTTGCCACTGGGTAGTAAGCAAAGTAACCAACATCTGGCAACACCAGCCTCTCTCTTCTGACCTTCCCAAGGGAAGAATTACCCATCTGATGTGTAGTATTTTCATAGTATGCTTTATGTTTGAGTGTTTTAAGCCAGAAGCTTCAAATTGTTGTGGAATATTCTTAATATAGCAACTGTATGTGTGCAGATAATTAAATTGATGAGAGCATCCAGGAGAACCAATATGCTTCAACTGCAAGCTCTTTAGGGAAGGGAGTATCTAATATTGCTGTATGTTTGGAGAAGCTGTTAGTGGAGTCAGCTCTCCTGACTGCATCCCTAGGTATAAGTATGGATAAAGAAAATGAATGCATAACAGCCTGTGCACCCATTATGTTTCTGAAGGCATCCTCCTTCCCCAGTTTCAGCACATGGGGATGTAGATCTCATTAAGATTAGTTAGTTTCTCTGCACTCACAAATGGTGTGTAGGATAAAACAGGAAGATCCTATTAGATGCAGCAGACCTAGCACTGTTATTGATTTTATTTACTTTTATTGACTTTAGACTTGCTAAAGTCTGGACTAGCTTCTCACAGCTCATAAGATGATCACGTAGGTTTTACATGGAGGTTTCCTTAATCAATGATTTTAATGTGTTTAGCAAATGTGCCACAAAAATAAGCATTCACTTCACTTATTAAATATTTTCAGCAATGAAGAAGTGACCAATCAGGATGGAAATAAACATCCTCTCTCAGGATTGATGTTTAAAAAGCAAACACAATGTAAGAATGCAGCTAAGCTAGTGTGTCATGGGAAATTCTTTTTCCTTTTCCACATCAGCAACATGAGATCAAGAGCATTTCCAAGCACCAATTTCTGTAGGCTGGATGGAGATGGAGATTTCTACAGTTGATTTGAAACTGGATGAACTAGAGCGCTTCAGAGGTTTACAGTCGAAAAGATAAATGGATTGTG
Organism: Agapornis roseicollis; assembly: GCA_002631895.1. Lineage (NCBI taxonomy): Eukaryota > Metazoa > Chordata > Aves > Psittaciformes > Psittacidae > Agapornis > Agapornis roseicollis. The sequence goes on along the minus strand of NDXB01008003.1, from coordinate 128,855 downwards.
TGAGCTGTCCAATTTCATTATGTGCCCCGGCCAAACTCTTTCTTTAATGTTTGATAGAATTATGATCAAATATTTTGAGACAAAAATGCTGACCTCTGTAGGAATTGTTGTTGACCTTGTCAAGGTAGCTTTAACGCTTAAAGAGAATACCAACAAGCTCTCAGTGATAGAACACTTCAACAGATGCTACCAAATCAAAATATATAGAGAGAAGGCAGCTGGTTATTCACACTGGCCGAGCTCTTTCTTATCAAACCCTGTTGTCAGCTGAGTGTGAAATGGATTCCTGCCACAGAAAGTTGGCTTCAGAGCTCGCTTCATGTTCAAGGTTTGATTTGCCACATGTGATACAGTCAGATGGTTTGAAATACAATAGACTTTCTCGCAGCAGTTGACTACCCTTTTTCAAGATTATGCAGATCTGCAGAAGCTGAAAGGCACATGAAAACCCAAAATACTTTAAGCCAAACATTTACAATAGAGATTATCTGCATAAATTTGCCATGTTGGAAGCACTTTCTTAAAATAGGCCATATAACTTTCAACCCAGCATGCTGCAAAGAAGACTGTATCTGAGTCTTTTTCTCTTTGCATTAAGACAAGGGTTTGAACTGAAGCCCTGTACACAAACTTCTTAACTCCACAGCATGTGCAATTTGCATCTTGAGCATCTTCAGTCTGTCTTAATTTAGCACCAGTCTCCAGTTGGAGAGCTCCATCTAATCTGGTCTCTGTTTCTGTCACTGCTGTATTTTACGTGCCAAGGAAAGTGAAAAAACCTCTGCAGACTCCAGTTCTGTGATAAAAAAATGAGATACGAGTCTCGCTAATATCTTTGCTTGCTTGAATTGATTACAGATAGTGGTAATGAAATTGAGAATTCACCCAGTGTCTCTGTTAGGATCTCTGTTACAGGAGTAACTTCCTAAATGCTTTTGTGTGACAAAATGAGATTTTTTTTACTCTTTGCAAGGACAAGGGAAAGAAGAAGAGTTGCCTGGTTACACAGGCTGCTTCCGGGCCACTCAAAGATATCAGGGTGAAGCAGCATGCTAGAAGAACATCTATACAGGGCAGAAAACTGGTAAGCCCAGTAACAAAGACAGCTGTGTTATGCCAAAGTAACTCAGAAGATCATCATATCCCTGGTTCACAGAAAGTCTAGAGCAGCATTCCTTCCCCTCACCTAAAACAAATGAGACAAAAGAGACAACAGCTTGAGTTTCTCTTGTATTTGGGGAGTCCACGACTAGGGACTGAATCCAAACTAGCACATAGGTCTGATGCTTGGCGAGGTTGCAGTGTCCTTCACCATGGGACAAAACCTAGGGGAGAGGACAAAGCCTTGTGCTCTGGCTGTTGAATTAAGATATTGCGTGGGGCTGGCTGGCTATGGCTGCAGCTAGATGACAGGCAGAAAAGATGGCACGTGCCATGTACATCTGAGCTGTGTCTTGCAATCTCTTCAAAATGTTGCTACAAGACCTGCTACCACATGGGTTCTTTCTTCTGGTTTAGCAATATATGAAATCTGGGTTTGTTTCATAGAATCACAGACTGGTTTGAGTTGGAAGGGACCTTAAATCTCATTTGGTTCCAACTGCCTGCCATGGGCAGGGGCACCTTCCACTAGAGCGGGTTGCTCCAAGCCCCATCCAACCTGGCCTTGAACACTGCCAGGGATGGGACAGCCACAGCACCCTGTGCCAGCTCCTAACTACCCTCATAGTAAAGAACTACCTAATTACCTAATCTAAATCTCCCTTCATTCAATTTAAAGCTATTCAACCTTGTCCTATCATTGCATTTCCTTGCAGAAAGTCCCCCTCCAGTTTCCTTGTACGCCCCTTTAGATACAAATCAGGTTTAGCTGATTTGACTGTTGACAGCCAATTTGGCTCCATGCTTTCTCTGCCTTGTCTCATAGGGGAGGAGAATCAATGGCTTAGTGCTAACTGAGGAAACAAGTCAGTATTTGCTCAAGGGCTCATAGACTCTGCTGCAACCACCTGTCTAAACTCTTCTCCTGGAATAAGGTACCGGACAGATTCAAAACGACATTTGGAAGTAGTTCTTGTCCCAGGCTATCTCCCAAATGATGTGCGGGCACTGTTTGGGTGAACGTTAGCTCCTACAGGCTAACCCGTTGTGCAAGTGGTGCTGCAGTCCGAAGACCACTCCAGTCCATGCTACGGACCTCTTCAGGTTACTAGTACCAGTAAAGCCAGTGCTGCTAAACCATGAGAGCCAAGCACGAAATATGCCCAGTCCCAGTTATCTGGAGGCTAGGTGAATTTGAAGATGCTTAAGTGACTGTGAACTTGAGAACACTGTTTTGCTTTGAAGCACAGATGCTGATGACGTAAGTCTTCTGCTTATATGAAACCTATGCTCTTCAACTAAGGCAAAGTCCTCCTGCATGTGGGTATATTCTTTCTGCTCTGCTGACCTATTGTGAATATTCTTCTCATTTATGCCTTTGTTGTACCAGTCTTTCTGAGTCTGCAGCTCATACCTTTGCCCTAAATTCCCTGAAAGCTCAAAGAAAATCTCAGCCAAAACTGTCAAATTTGGGATGTATTTTCATTAAACTGCATCCATCCATGGAATGCAGCTCCTGAGAATACTATAAAACCTCCCATGGAGTTAAGAGTAGTCTCCTGAACACACAGTGTTTGCTAGAGTAACCACAGAGCAAAGTAAGCAGCCAGCCAGGATTATCTTCAGGATTGTCTTGTAAAGGACAAAACAGATTTGATGTTGTATTAGCTTTTGGGAGAAACCCAAATAAAGATGATAGAGGAAGAATCTGCTTCCTCCAACCATCCGAAAACAAACCTAGGGAGTTTAAATAAAGAGTAATAAAAGTTGTGTGCACAAATTGACCTGGGGCAACATTTTAACTTGCCTCAATGATGTTTTCACGGCTGATTAGATGAGCCAACAGTGACCTTGGCACTGCTGCAGAAGCAATTTTTGCATCAGTCGGCATAAGGAATTCCACACTTCCCATCAAATCCCTCCTAAGAAGAAGCCTGCTTGCCCTTGCAGTCTTGGTTTGCTTCTGCAGTTGGCCACATCTTCTCACTTGGTTCATTCTCCTGGCCACTACTCAGATGGAACAGACTCACAGGTGCCTGCATAGGTGGTTACCCTGCACCATCTCCTTTACTGCCCAGAGACATTATCCAAGAGAAACATCAGGATTTTGACCACTTGCCTTTGATTCCGAGGCCTCTAGTAATCTTGTGCAAAAAGAGCTGCTTGTGCAGGCACACATCAGTGCTCTGGCATATGGCAGATACGCTGGGAGACAGTGGACTTGGCCCAGGTGCTCCATGAAGGTGATGTGAATCTAACCAGCACATCCAGACTGCATAACACAGAGATGCAGACTCATGCGGGATCCCAGGCAGAAATACCGTGCAGTGTGCTGATCCTGCCGGCACCCCAAGTAGCCAGGGCAGACCAGTACATCAGTCTGAATGCCAGGCACAGCATCCTCTTCCCAACTCTGCAGAAGACAGTGATGTGGATTCCCACATAGGATGTAGTGCTCTGAGCAGCCACAAAATCTTGTCTATGGATTTAAAAACACATGTACACAAAGCTAGGGCCAGTCACAAAACTCAGCTCTTCCTTCTTCCATCCTCAGTGCATCAGCTGGGTCTGCAAGCTGTATTAGGAGACATCAGCTGCTCTCAGCAGAGACAGAGAAGGGATGGAGCAGGCAGATGGAGAAAGGAAAGAGGGAAGCTCTGGAAGCACTGAGGCTTTTGTCATGCAGAAAGCTGAAAGCATGGAGCAATGAAAAGGGGCAGATTTCCCATCCCAGCACCAGTGGCATCTGGCTGCTCTCTTTGGATGTAGTCACCTGAAAACTCTGCCGGAGTTGCAGGATGATACAGAAGGCATCAGAGAGGATTGGGGTCAATGGGCATCCATGAAGACCCCATCTGAACAGGGGAAGAGTGCAGCTGCCTCTGCATCAGGCAAGAAGGGGAGGAGGGGTGCTACAGACCCAAAAACGTCTTTTTTCCTCCCACCAACTGCTTCTCATTTTGGCTTTGACATGAATCTGCCATGCAGACTTGGCTGGCTCCTGCTCTCTGCTTTCTCCGAGTACAAAAATATTTAAGCAGCTTCACATTGATAATATGTAGGGGAATTAGAGAGTGTCGGCATGGCTTCTGACTTAGGATGCAGAGTGTCAGGTATAAGCTGAACACAGAGATGCAGCTATCTGTGAATATTTCTAAGGCAACTTGTCAGCAGGGTGTTTCTAATCCTTTCACTAAACAGACTTCTAAAACTTGGGAGGTTTTTGTGTCTTTGTCTCTCTGAGCCTAATAAATTGGAATCTCCACAACCGGTGGGTGTTGACTTCCCAAGAAAAACATCCATGGTGCTCTGTCACCTTCCCAAGGAGGCTGCTGGAGGCAAGTTCTCTCATTTTTCTATGTAAATGAAGGAAAGAAACTTTTAGAGCCAACCACTGACTCTAGGAGAGAGGTTCTGGGTGTGCCAATATGAGCAGCGCTCTCACTGCCAGTCCCAGCACTGACGGGTTCAGCTGTTTCGTGATAAAACCTAAGGCATTCCTTCCTCACGCATCTTGATTTCAGGGAATAATGTTCCATCCAGCGACACCCCAGCCTGCTTTAATTATGTGCACTCCATATATTGACACAGTAATGTGGAGCTGAGGAATGGTGGATCTATCCTGAAAAGGGGAATTGCAGTCTCTGGAGCCCCACATCTTCAGCCTTAGCGGTTTGGGACAATGTTATTGCGTTGTATTTGGATAAGACAACAGCTGGAAGGGTCATTATAGCTAACAGTTGTACTTGATGATCTTAAAGATCTGTTCCAATCTCATTGGTTCTATGACTCTATTGCTGTGGTGCAACCGGATTTTTCTTTTCTCCAGAGTACTTACAAAGGGTTAAACAACGGGATGACAGAGCTGTTGGCAGAGCCAATTTGACAAGAAGAGAACTGCCAGTGAGTGACAGTTCAATGGCCCCTGGATGAGAGATTTCCATGTTTCAGGCACGAGGAAGCGGGGATGAGAGGGAGTTACAGTCAGTAACTATCATGGGGCAATGTACTCCCTAATGCATATAGGTGTAAGCATGTGCTGGCCTCCACCTGCTGGCCACTGGGTAACGAATGCCTGGAGGAACAGAGTGGGAACACAAAGAGTCTATATGGGCATCTCTGTGGCTGGTTTCAGCAGATGATCTAATTCAGCAGGGGGCACCTGGAGATTGCTTCATTAGCAAATGATAACAGTAGTTGGGAGGGGGAAAATTGTGTGCAAATCACTGTTTTGCACTTTTATATCCTCCTGATTACACTGCCCAATGGTTGAGATGGGTGAGAGGAAGGAGCATTGTTCCCTGCCTGGCAGTAGGCAGAACAATGCTGAGCGCTGGGCAGGAATTATTCATGCAAACAGCTCGTTTTTCTACCTCACCTTTCCTGCTGATGGACTGGCTGCACTGCACACACCCCACAGCTCAGATGTCAACTCAAGCCACCAGAGAGATGGTTTTCAAGCATCCCAGTTTTGAATGCATAGCAAAATTGGACCAAGACTTGAGAGGCTGGTTTGAACAGGACACTCTTCCTGGTCTGCAGAAACCAAACCTGCTTGGGAACTCGCTGGACAGAATTCGCTGTGTCTGTGCTCATAAATATACCAGTTCTAGGCTCCCTGGCTGGGCTCAAAGCCACATGGCACAGCCTTGCTTGAGTTCCTAGGGTAAACTACCTCTCCCCCTAAACCAGGCTACCATCCTTGGGACTGTGTCTGATCTGGGCTATGCCCTTATGGCTTTGGCTTGAGGGTGCCAATCCTGCACCAGCACATGCTCACAGTTAAATTAAACTGAAAGAAGGGAGATTTATATTAGATCTTAGTCGAAGTTCTTCCCTGTGAGGGTGCTGAGGCACTGGCACAGGGTGCCCAGAGAAGCTGTGGCTGCCCCATCCCTGGCAGTGTTCNATTAGACATTAGGAGGAAGTTCTTTCCTGTGAGGGTGCTGAGGCGCTGGCACAGGGTGCCCAGAGAAGCTGTGGCTGCCCCATCCCTGGCAGTGTTCAAGGCCAGGTTAGACACAGGGGCTTGGAGCAACCTGCTCTAGTGGAAGGTGTTCCTGCCTGTGGCAGAGGGTTGGAACTGGATGAGCTTTAAGGTCCCTTCCAACCCAAACCAGCCTGTGACTCTATGAAATACCAGTGATTTGAGTCCTGGAGCCTGACCACAGCAGGTTTATAGCACAAAATCAGTGCAGGCTGAGCACCAGTACTGCAAACAGTCTTTAGTATTGTAGCACTTGCCATAGCAGTGTCTCATCTCTGTATTTTCATGATATATCTCACTGTAAATCCCTCCAGCAAGGAGACAGTGGATGGCAGCAGTCTTTTTAATCTAATGAAAAGAGACATTTCTAAGTGTGAGCTGGTTACCTGGTTCCCACAGTTCAGCACATCTCTGTGCTGGATGGATTCAGGTGGTGCAGATCTGTCCATATGTTGAAACTATGCATTTCCCAGAAACCTTCTGCCATGGAGAATTAGGGAAAAACTATGAAATGGGGGAGGGGGAATGGATAGGCTTGTTTGACAGTTAATAAAACAATAAAATATACTTTGTGTGTGCCTGTGTTTCCAGGGACATGCCAGCAGCTGCTAATACCATGTCATCTGGTTTTTATTCATGGCACTGCTGGACTGTGGATAGATAATCTCTCTCCATAACTCACTCATTTCTAAGTTTAATGGGAAGCTGTCACTGAGAAACATGCTTCTGTGCCAAAAGTGGGCAGCCTGTCTTTCCACTGGGGAAACACATGACTCCAGAGTTCCTCAGGCTGCTCAAATCTCAGTAACATTGTCTTGTAATTAGATTGAATATTTAATAGTGGAATGCTTGTGTTTCTGCTGGATTTTCCACAATAACTGGCAGATGATCTTCTGAAGCTATGCAGAAACCCTTGCACTCCTCTGATTTTGCTGATTGAGATCTGAAGGTGTTTAGTCCCCAGGCACTAAGCCAGCTGAGGTGCCCATGGCTCACTGAGATGAGCTCCCAGCTGATCCCATGGTGGCACTTGGGCTACCTGGTTTGTAGCCCCAAGCAGCCCTTCATTGGATGGCAGCACTGCCCTTTCATGGCTAGAGTCAGGTTGGGTGTTTACAGTGCTGATCTTCAGCTGAACCAATCACCATGCCCTCCTAGAGAGAAATACCTATTTGCAGGCCTGTATTTGGGGTGGGTTTAGGATGAGATTAGTTGCCCCTAGAAGCTTATGATAGAATCATAGAATGGTTTGAGTTGACAGGGACTTTTAAAGCTCATATAGTCCAACTCCCCTGCACTGAACAGGGACATCTTCAATTCAGTCAGGTTGCTCAGAGTCCTGCCCAGCCTGGCCTTAAATGCTTCTAGCAATGAGGCATCTGCCACCTCTCAAGAAAACCTGCTCCAGTGTTTCATAACTTTCATCATACACAATTTCTTCCTCATATCTAGTTTGAACATTACCTCTTGTCCTATTGCTACAGGCCCTATATAAAAATGTCTGTTTCCATCTATCTTATAAGCCCCCTTTAGGTACTAAAAGGCTGTAAGAAGTTCTCCCCATAGCCTTCTCTTCCGCAATCTGAACAACTGCAGTTCTCTCAGCCTTTCCTCTTAGCAGTGGTGCTCCAGCCTCTGATCATTTTATGGCCTCATCTAGACCCACTCCAAAAGTCCATATCTGTCTTGTCCTGGGAGCCCTAGAGCTGGACACAGGACTCCAGGTAGCATGACAAAAGAGGAGAGTAGATTGAAAGAATCACCTCCCTTGACCTGCTGGCCACTCTTCTCATGATGCAGCCCCAGATTCCACTGGCCTTTAGGACTGGGAGGGCACATTGCCAGCTCTTGTCCAGCTTATCATCCACCAGCACTCCCAAGTTCTTCTCCATAAGGCTGCTCTCAATCCCTTCACCCTCCCAGCCTGTATTGACACCAGGGGTTATCCCAGCCCAGGTGCAGGACCTTGCACTTGGCCTTGAACTTCATGATGTTCACATGGCATCACTTCTCTAGCTTGTCCAGATCCATCTTAATGGTATCCCATCCCTCAGGTGTTCCAACCACACCACACAGCTTTCTCCAGACTATAAGAGATTCTTTTCCTCAGAATCCCTCTTCCTCCCCCTCCCATTCTATGGCCAATATATGCCCATAACATATCATTATGATCATTGAACTTGTGTGACAATGACTATGGCTGGTGTTAGGAGGTATCAAAATGGGATTTGCATGTTACTTGTGTAGCAACAGCTTGCTCTGCATCACCTTCCTCTCACATTCTCCTTTTCCTCTAGCACTGGGGAAGTCTCCCATGGGCAGATCCCAGCCTGCTCCCCCAGTGGGTCCATGTTAGAGGGCTCATGCAACTGAGAGTTCATCCAATAAATACATGGAAGAGCTGTAATACTCAGGGGGTTTTGACACTGAATCGGTATCACTCCTCCCTCATGCATCCTCCATCTCCTCTTCCTTACTTGCTGTTAGTGTTTGCTGTGTTCTGGCATTATTCAGGGAAGTTGCCTTCATGTTTAATTAGGAACAGACACCCATATAGGGTGCACCCGTTTGGAGTGTCTCTGCAGAGATAAGCACAGCACAAGGAATAGAGACTCATCCCCTGTGGTTAATCTGTCGGTGCTGAATGCTCCTTAAAATAGAGCCAAGGAGATAAAGACAGAGCTTGGGCACTGCATGCACTCAAGTTTTCATGGTGTGGTTTTCTCTAGCACAGCCTGTGCCTGCAGCCGGGGTATGGGGTTCTTTGAGCAATGGGGGAATCCAGGAAGACAGCTCTGGGAGTGTCATCCAGCTGTGATCCCATACGTGCCTTTTTGCACTGCCTTTGGTGCTTTTTCATAAGTTTTCCTGGTGAGCTCAAGTCAGATCCACTAGTGATGCTCAGTTCTTTCCCTGCCCCATCCCAACACCACTAATAAAGCTCTCCCTTTCCTCTAAGTCATTATTTGAACAAACTCAAGTTGTTTAGGAGAGGAGGGAGAGGATGAATTCACTGCTTCAAGGCTGCAGGAGCTGGGGTTGCAGAAGAGCCCTGACCATGTGCTTGCTTATGGTCCTCACTTCTGAGACAGAAGTACTTTGCATTGTGCAGCATTTCAAACAAGCCTCTCAAACATGGCCCAAGGCACAGTGAAGGGTACCCGGGTCACTCTGACAATAAGGATGTAGCCCTAATAAGTCCGTATCTGCCCTTCTGTCTCTCCAAGAGGTAAAGGAGAAACATTAGAGTGTCCCCAGGTCAGGTTTGGCTTCACAGAGGAGCTGCACGCTTCACAGATGACTAGGAATCCACTGGATGATGCACTGATGCCATCATGGCTAGCAGGTGGATCCACTGACCCACTACTGAAGTACTAAGTTTTTATAGAAAATGTCATGTTTGCAAGTCCAAAGAGGGGTCTCAGCAGCTGCCCAGGCAGCACACAGTGCACCATGGTCCAGCTCTGAAGCACTGAGAACACAGTTCAGTTTCTGGTTTGAATGACACTTATTCCTGATTATCCTTGCGGCTGTGGGATTCACAGCCATCTTGCTGACCACTTATATTGGATGTAGAAGATCCTGGGCCCACTTCCTATCAATTTCCCTGCTCTCAGAGAGCAGTCCCCATCTTCTTCAATGTGTCTGTGATGGAAGTTTTATTAATGCAAAATGAATACCCCTCTGGAAAAGGAAGTCCAGGAATTAATAATGAATTAAAACAACTTGCCACAGGCATTGCTAATGAGCTCTTTGTCTGTGTGGCTTACATGAAAGGAGGTCATTGCTCAGCCGTTCCCATCCCAAACAGCAAGCGGATTAACTGTTAACAGCGAGCACAGGGCTCTCCCCTGAGACAAGGCAGACTGGCTGCAGCTCAGTTTGTGCCTGGCAGGGTTTTCCTGCCCTCACCCCTGCTGTGCAGGCCTGTTTTGAGGAGTCTTCACTACCTAAAGAAGACACCTTCTTCCTTTCCCTTCTGAGACTCAGGTTGCCGTCTGTGTTGGGAGGACACAGGAAATGAAAGGACAGAGCTTAAGAGAAAAGCAGAAAGTAATCTTGGAAGGGACTAGTGGGGCTTAACTTCACTGATGGTGAACTCTGGTCTAGTAACTAACCTGGCATTGCTCCAATGCTGTATTGTTCTTTTCCCTTATCTTGCAAGGTGGGGAAATGCAGTGGAGATCATGCCCCTGCCAAGCCCCATGGGCAGAAAGAGGTTGTGCTGGAAGAGGAGCAGCCACCACTGGCCAATGGAGAAGGGAAAGCCACCACCATGCTGACCATCAGCAGCCAGCTTTCACTCATCAGAAATAAGAAAGAAGTGAGGAAGGTGGCTGAATCGTAGAATCATAGAACCATAGAATGATTTGCGTTGGAAAGAGCATTAAGATCACTTAAGTTCCAATCCCCCTGCCATGGGCAGGGCCACCTCACTCTAGACCATGTCACCCAAGGCTCTGTCCAACCTGGCCTTGAACACTGCCAGGGCTTGAACATTCACAAACAAGGCCAGCTGATGGCTCGCTTCCTGGCTTGGCAACACCGTTTCTCATTTCTCACGTAACTGAGTCACCCCAGAGCACCCCATGGGTGAAGGTGTGATGCTGGTGAGATGCTGGTTAGATGATGGTTAGGGTGGTGAGATGCTGGAATGGGTTGCCCAGGGAGGTTGTGAGTGCTCCATCCCTGGCAGTGTTCAAGGCCAGATTGGATGAAGCATTGGGTGACATGGTTTAGTGTGAGGTGTCCCTGCTTATGGCAGGGGGGTTGGAACTAGACCAACCCTAACTATGCTATGATTCTATGAAGAGAAATGTCTGAGGAGTCTCCAAAAAGACTGGTGTTGCTGGTGTGGTCTTTGCTTGGGTCCCTGAAGGGACTCAAGGGGACAAAGAACATGACCATGGCCCCATGCCTGGCCTACGCAGCTCCGAGCACACTTCATGAGCTATTTCAGAAGCCCTTGAGAGGCACTGCAGCAGGCAGTGTAGACATAGCAGAGACACCAGTGGTTGCGCCTGAGAAGTCTGATTTGGGAATTAAAATGAAGCTAGTTGCATCCCACCTATTTGTTATCCACCAAGCTGTTCCTCCTACACAGCAACTTATCTCCTCTTTGGAGGCTGCTTTAAGTTAGTGCTGCATTTAGGCACAGCTATTGCTTCTTTCTTTCCTGGTGTGACCTAGAAACCATCCTTGCATTCAGTGCATACAGGAGCAGTCTGGACAGCACTGGCAACTGCACTAGGACATTGTTGGGATCTCTGACCCCAGGTGTGCCAGTGCTGCTGGGGCATCACAGGCTGCATCTACCTGGATCTTTTGTACCCCTGTTTCCTATCAGTAAAGGTCAGGACAAGAGCTTTGTTGTGGCCAAGACTTCAGTAGTCCAGAGGGAAACACAGAGACTCAGCAGAGCTGGTGTAAACTCATAGAGGAAGGAGGAAACATTAGACTTAAAAGTCAAATAAGGTTTTGAAGAAAAGGTAGTAATGCACTGTCTCCATATGGACTGAATAGTTTCCCTGAGCTTGTAAGAGCTTTCAGACTCTTACAAACGGTATTTTGTGTGTTACTTTCCTCCCTTTCTTTCCAAGTGCCTAAATTTGAAGATATAACCTTATCTCTAAATGACAAGCAATACTGAATGGGAAACTATTTTGTTCTGCCATTTACTTCTCATTTGGTCCTGTCACATCCTATCTTTTAGCACTATGTATTTTCTTAGTGTTATGAGCATGTATCTGCACTGCATGTGTGAGAGTGGGTGTCTGAAATGTGTTTGCAGAGGTCCTTGATAAAAAGCTTTAACAACTAAAATTATCAGAGAGGCATGAGGGAGCTGGACATGGTAGGCCTGAGCACCGGCAGGCAGTAGCTCATCTGTCTGCAGAAACATTAAGCAGGTTTTTAGCATTTCCTAGGAGGGAAACTGCTGCTCATTTTGAGGAGTTAATGTTGCTTGCAGCTTCTGCTTGAACACCAGCAGGAACATAAAAGCAATAGCAGTGGGGTACCTTCAAAGATAGTGTTTCCCTCCAGGAGCACAGCACAGTTCTATCTGAGTTCTCCTCATTAATCACTTCCTTTCATTCTTGTTTTCCAGCCAAAGCTTTTGGCCAAGGAGTTGCTTGATTTGGTGGCATCTCATTTCAACCTGAAGGAGAAGGAGTACTTTGGAATTGCATTCACAGATGAAACGTAAGTGCAAGAAATCAAAGACCCAAGAGGCAGCTCCTAGATCATGGAAAATCTTGGTGGGTTAGTCCTAAGCAAAATGATCAGTGTAGATCTGTGTCCTAAACCAAGGTCTAGGGAGTCTGTCCTGTATTGCCTCTTCTTCAGAAGACTGGAAGCCTCTCATAGCAAGTTAAGCATGGCCAGAGGTGTACAGAGACAGTACCAATCCCTTCCTAATCCGATATTCAAAGAGCTGGTGTCATGTGGCATTGGTGAAAGGTTACCTTAAGCTGTCATGGGCTTAAGATCCACTCACTATATAAAATCATTACCAGACCAGTGGAACTGTTCAATTAAAGTGTTACCCAGTTTATTCACTGAAGCAGCCTTAAAAGTAATGCGAGATTATTTCAAGGGAAGAACAAAACCCAAAACCAACCTGATAGAATTGCTCTATTATTTCTGATGGTTTCGATCTTGGATTAAAGTTTCTTCTAAAAAGGAAAGAAGAAAGTGTGGGAAAGGAAGGGATTGCCAAATTAATGCAAATGACGGGCATTTCTAAATATAAAATATCCATGTGGGAAGGATCTGACCTTACCAGGAATCCCACAACAGCCTTATGGCTGAGTTGAACTCAAGGATGGGACCCTGACACTGCAGTTACCCCAGGCAATGTTGGTTACTCGCCTTGTGCCCCAGCTCCCAGAGTTCTAGTGTCACCACAGAACTTGAGGTTTTGTATTGAGACAGGCCATTCCTACCTCCTCTTTAAAAGGCAAGTATAAAATTAGCACTGAAGAAACACTGAAAGGCTGCCAAATGCCATGATTAGTCCTAGACTGTGACCTCTCAGTGCTTTTTTTCCAGCTGCCTGGTTTTTCTCTGTAGTTAGACTGCCCTGGACATATGGACTATGTCTTGTTTGCGTACCTACCATGCTCCACCTTGGTTTGCAATAAGGGGTTTCTGATGTATTAATCAGAAAGAGGCTTCCTGCGCCTACATTGCTTTAAAAAAAACCCAAGGTTTTCAAGCCAATGCTGTGTTCCCGGAACAGCTGAGTCAGCAATATTGCTGTCATGAGCCTGCTCTGTTCTCTCACTGGAATAATGATCCAGGTAATCAGAGGCTGTTGGAGAACTGCAGAAACATATTCACATTCATCTCATCAGCGATTACCCCTCAAAGCCAGTTCCTTTGGCAAGTGCCTGACTCGGGCAGCCTAAGGGCATCTCAGGACACAGCTCCCAGGATGGAGAAGCTCTTGCCATCAGGTACATGCAGAAGCAGGACCCAAAACAGAGGAGATTCCAGAATCCATCCCATGTCACTGACATGAGCAGCTCAGCCCTGTAGGAGATCTTCAACCCAACACAGATTAATAGAGCTGGTCCTTAAAAGAGGAACAGCAGGAGGCAGTGGCAATTGATAAAAGCAGGAGGAGGAAATGGTTCCCCACCAAAGTGTTATTTCTGATTGGAGAGAGCCAAGTTACTCAATAGATGCTTTCTGAGGGGTGCAAGAGAGCCATGCAGGGAAGCTAAAGCAGGATAAGAGAAGAAAATGTTCCCTTAACAGTCCTAACAGCACAGGTTCAAAACAAGAAACAGATGTCAGACTGCAACCAGAGAGCAGCTGAGCCAGCCCCAGCTCTCAGCTCTGCTGAGTGGGCACAGGGCTCCCCTGGGAGTGCAAGGGAAGCTAATGAGGAGGTGTCAGCAATTAGAGAGAGCCCACCCTCTCCTGGGATTCCAGGTTTAGCATGGTACAGTGTGAGCAAAGATCTGCGTTAGTGATGGGAGGAAGCACAGGAAGCTGACAGGCTGTCAAGGCTCTGCTCAGAGATGTGCAGCAGATGCAGATGGGTGCACACTGTCACAAAGAGTGAAGTGATGGCATCCACTCTCTTGCTCACCTTCTTGCCCTGCAGTCAAGATGTAGAAGGCTGCATTTTAGGAGATGCTCAGTCAGCCCAGATGAAAGATTTGGGGACAGCCTCATTAAATCTCATAAATGCAACCCAGAAACATGCCAGTAAGTCCTAGCAGATACAAAGCTTGGTCTGCAGCTGTTCTGCTGTCCCATAGTAGTCTGGCTTTTGCACTGAGGCTCCTTCAGTGCTGCGAAAATATTATTGACAAAAATACCTCCTCTTCAGTTATAAAAAGCTTTGAATAGAGTTGGCACAAACAGTGATTGTTTTATTTGACTGAACACAGCCAAAAACATATATGGGGCGGGGGAGGAAAGGGGGAGAGAGGGGGTGGACTTGGAAATGGATATCCCATGTCACCGTCAGAAAATCAAATGGGCTGTCTGTGATCTTAGCCTGCAATGTGAAATGGAAGTTTAAACAAAAAAACCTTTCTTCAAAACGTAGGAAAAACAGTCTCCTAATGTGTGTTTGCAGAGCACCTGACACAGCCCTACAGCTGATACAGGCACAAAAAGAAACCCTTTAATTCTGAGGCACAGGCCCTCAGGGATTTCCTTTTCTTCACCCTTCGCTGAGTTTCTGTGTGGCTTCCTTGAAGGAAACACGTAACCAGCTAAACCAGAACAAGCCCGGTTCATAAATGTAGTCTGGGGTTGGCTAAATTGCAAGTTTAGAAAGAAGAAAAGCCACTAAAGTATTAAATCAATTCTTCTATTTAAGAGTAAAAGCTTTGGGAGAGTAATTTATTTAGAAATTATTTGGACTGGGGATTTCCATTCATTAGTTGTGCTCTATCATGACAACCTAAGAAGAAAATCAATGAGAACAACCTTTGCGTTGGCAACTTAATAGTTTCTTGTGTTAATATAAGGTCATTACTGCATTCAGCGTGACTAAAATTAGATTGTTGGACTGTTATGGAGGAGAGAATAACGCCTCCTATTTTAATGATCATAGGAACGCTTTATGGTGTGAGCCATTAACTGCAGAGAGCACAGGTCAAAAGAGTGTCCCTGTACAGCACATGGGGCCAAGCTTCACATAAAGCCAGAAGAGCTATATGCTCCTTGATTAAGACTGGAAAAGGATGGGGAAAGGGCTTTTCTTTTTCAGTTCAGCTATTCATAGAATCATAGAAACACAGAATCAGCTAGGTTGGAAAAGACCTTTAGAGATCACCCAAGTCCAACTATTCCCCGAGGACTGCCAAATCCACTGCTAAGCCATGTCACTGGCTCATCTACATGGTTTGTGAACACTTCCAGGGATGGTAATTCCACCACTTTCCTGGGCAGGCTGTTCCAATGCCTGAGCATCCTTGCAGTGAAGACATTTTCCCTAATAGCCAGTCTAAATTTCCCGTGGCACAGCTTGAAGCCATTTCCTCTTGTCCTATCACTTGTTCCTTGGGAGAAGAAACCAGCCACCTCCTGTCTCCATCTTTCTTTCAGATAGTTGTAGCTAGAATCTATGAATCTCCACTAACTGCCCTTTCCTTTGGCACCAGCTCTTCCAGCATTACTGAGAGCAAATGGTCAGGATTGCCATTCTATTCACTGCAGAAGGGTGATACTGCCAGTCTGGGCCACAGACAGGCTTTCCATGTCCTGTATTTGTCCTTAGATGTGAGTCACCTGCTCCATGAAGAACTCCCAACTTTTGCATCCCACAGCTCCCCCTCTCTGTGGGTCAGCTTTTGGTTCCCTTGCCAGAGGAGAACCTGCAGAGCATCTTCTTCAGCTAGCTAATATATAGGGCAAAACTGCAAGGCATTGAGGCCACACTATTTGTGTTACACTTGTGCTAGAAACTGTACTAATGTGACAAGGTTAACAACAGAGAGTGCCCCTGCTCAGCCCAGGGTCTATGGCCAAGGGGATGGCAAGGGAAGAGCCGTGTACCACTCTTCCCTGGAATACTCCTTCATATCTGGGAACTGGGGAGAAGCCTATTTCCACCCTCCAGCCACATGGCAGAGCCAAAACAAGGGACCAGGTGTCCATGTCCCGGTTGAACAGCCAGCCCAATGGAGGGTGCAGCTCTCAGAATATGATCCTGTTCTGGCATTAGACCAGTTCCTTTGTCACCAAGTCCCCATTTCACAAAAGCTGTACAGTTAAACTCATGGTTCCTTCAGCTTTGCAGCCCCTTCAAAAGTATTTCTGTTAAAGGGTTAGGATCATAAATGAGAAAATATGTGAGTTTAAAGGGTTTTTTGTTTCTGTTGTGGTAGATGGAAATGAAAAATTGTTTATGTGGTTTCTATTATATGAATGGGTCTTTCTTAATGTCCATTCAACTCAACATGGGTTTGAGACTGAAGGGGTGTGAGTTCGTTTATTGGCCCAAATACCTTTAAAACACAGATCAATGTGGATCCACTTTTCAGAAAACTGGACACTCAACAGTAAAGCTGCATAACCAGAACCACCTGGAGGCAAAGGATTCATCGATGTACCACCCTTTACTGAAAACCCTGATGAAAGAAAACTGAACTACTGCATGTAATTGACAATATGAACCCCAGGCATGAAAATCCATACTCAGTCTGCAACCTAAATGGATGCAGTTTCTTTTTCTAAAAGCAATTGTGTATTTGCTATCTACGCACAGTTTAACTGCCAGCATGAGTACAACCAACAGAGACAAATGATCTGGCTTCCAGTTCAAACTCTCTGTAGTCAACCAAAACTGTTTGCACCATTATTTGTGAATACACTGATATAAATGCCCAAATGAGCAAATCGATGGTGATAATGAAACAAAAGCTTTGTGTCTCTAAATTGAACCGTGAAGGAAATCCAGCTAGACATAAGCATGTATGAATGGTTAAGTAAAAGCTGCCTAAATTGGTCCATGAAAACTGTCAGGGTTATTACATGCCTGGGGTTATATGCCCATACTTTTCCTTGTCTTACATGGGATTGTGCTCCATGAATAGTTCCAAAGACAGGAAGACAGCTTCCAGAGCAAAGCCTTCTGTGGTGTAATGGCATTGATGTTTGGCTCCCTGATAGACCACATTCACAGGCAGATGCCAGCAACTGCTCACTGCTGCTGCTCTCTACATGCCACACATGCACACTTGGAAACAAGGAGTTAGGTGACAATCTGCAGTGCAGAAGCCCTCAGTGATGAAAGATTGTAAGTGGTAATTGAGTACAGTGAGCAGTTTGCTCCTGGCAGTGATTTAAGTGACCTTCCTCCTCTGATGGAGCTTTAGATTTAAGCTCCACACAGATGAGAGTAATGAAACTCTTCAACCCCAGAACTCAGTGGTAATTAACTGTGTTATTCAGTACACACAACCATGTACGTGTGCAACATAAATGCATAACCTGGTATGCATATGTACATGCATATATTCCTTTTTTACTGATTACATCAACCACTTTCTCAAGATCAAATGCAGGGAGAATGAAAAGAACAAGTATTTTCAAAAATAAGAAATACCCTGAAGTGAATTATTGTGCTGTGCAAAGTGGCTTCTCAACCCTTTGCTGTACCTAGTAGGGAAACCCAGACATTGCTGTTGAATAAACATAGAGGTAGACAGTGAGTCCATTGTCAACAAATCAGTCTTGGAGGGAACTGGTGTGTAATGCCATCAGCTGCTGGCGGCTGCTATTTTGGTGATATAAATGCAGCTGGACAGGTTCAGGATAGGATAGGTTAGTGTGGCTTTTCCTTGCTCTGATAGTGCCTTGTACCTTGGCCTACATGGTTAAATGCTTATTTTGTATGTTGGCTAGGAATGGATGAACACATCTAGTTTCAATCCCTATGCATAGTTTGGCTTTTACAGTTCATTTCAGACTTCCTCAGTCCTATTAAAAGAAATACAAGAGCACTTGGAGACAAAAAAAAAAGAATTAGGAGAAAGGACAGATTTCAAGAAGGGGGGATGCAGTGGNTCCTATTAAAAGAAATACAAGAGCACTTGGAGACAAAAAAAAAAGAATTAGGAGAAAGGACAGATTTCAAGAAGGGGGATGCAGTGGGAAATATGGACACTTACAATCTTCGGGTGCTGAGGTTGAGGATTTTTCAGCAGGGCTTATTTTCTAACAGCCTGAAGCATCTGTCTCCTAAAAAACAAGCCTTGCCTATGCTGAACATGACACGACACAGAGGTCGCACACTAGAGCTGGGTGACTGTATCCCAGCAGCAACAATGACTGAAGGAAACCCCCCCATGCTGAGTGTCCAGAACACAACCAGTTAGCCCATACACCCATCCCAGTTAACACAGCCACCCTTACACCTGATCCTGGGCAGTATCACTGCACAGCACTGTCCCAGCCTTGCTCTCAACCCATACGCTGCAAAAGAGATAGATGAAATTACTACTTCAAAAATTTATCTAGAGAAAAAACTGACTGAAAGTTAAAATATCTTGCAAAGAAACACACAGGTGTCTAGAGCAGTGGATAAAAAAGGCTTTGATCCTTTTTGTACACCTATAGATGTCCAGGATGAGCTTGAAAAGTCCCAGACTCCACATGTATTACTTGTACCTAGCTGAGACTTGTAAAATAGGTGCAAAGGCTGCTTAAACGGAACATCTGACATCTATACAGTAAAATCTGAGATGAGATAGCTTCTATGTATGTTAAATGTCTGATGATTCTGAACTCACTGGAGTGATCAGTGTGGCTCACAAGTAATTTTGAGTGACTGTATCATAGAAACTTAGGAAGGTTTGGTTTGGAAGGTCTGGGGGTTCCGTGAGCTGCCCATCCTCTTCTGCATTGTCATAAGCCAGGGCAGCTGTACAGAAATTCAGGTGATTCAAAGCCTCTTTAAACTGCTGTTTTCCCCTTTATTTTTCCAGAGAAGATGGAGTGGGGAAGCTACAAATCCAGTTGCATTGCTGAATAGAGGTCGTTTCTTACTTTCCAAAGGTGTCAAAAGCACAAGCACCGCCAAGGAATAATGGGCAGACTCTTGTGAAAGCTGAGTGTGTTTGCTGACAGGGTACATTGCTAAGGCTTGTGGCAACCCTAGAAGTTAATTTAATGCTTTTTTTTTAAGAAACAAGCTTTTTTTCCACTTTTTTTTAGTGGAATAAAGAATTATTTTTTGAGGATTAGCTGGGGAATAGGCACTGGAATAGAGCTCAGGACATCTGAATTCCATTTCCTGCTTTGTTTGCTGCAAGATTCTCCCCAAAATCATTTCAGTTCTCTCTCTCCTTGCTTGTCTAGACAGCAGAACACCAAAGGCAAGGGCTGCCTCTCCCCCTGGGTGAAATCTAGTCTGACTGAAATCAATAGCAAAACGCTCACAGGATGCAGCCCCAGCACCACCAAAGGCAATGGCAGAATTCCCATCAGCTTCAGTGGGGCCTGAATTTTATCCTATGTATTTCCACAGTGCCCAATTTAACAGGGCCTTTATCTCAGCTGGGGCATGAGATGCCCCGTAATACAAATAATGGTATTTATAACATACCTCTCACGCACACACAGAGCTCTGCAGTGCGGGGAACATGACAAAGAACAGAGCTTCTGCCCAGCAAAGCTTCCAGTAGCAAGGCATAAATGGATAAATTATAGCAGAAAATAATAGCGACAGGTACCATCTAGGCAAGAGAGAAGCAGCATGTGGTAATTGGAGCCGGAACGCTTCATGGAGCAGCTGTTTTTCAGGAGCTCTCTGAAGGAGGGAAAACGAAGGCTGGGCAAAGCTAGAGAGGCTATTGCAGGCTTGTGGGTGGTAAATAAACTGTCTGGGGCTGTAGAGTCAGGTTTAGCCTTGAGTGAAATATTGCAGGGGTTGAGAAAACTCTCAGCAACAAGGGTTTCTAATGAAAACCTTGACAGACTTTTAATGATACGAGTGCTCTGGGGGGTTGTAATAAAAAGGTGAAGCTCATAACATTTTGGGCTGTCCTGCCTGCTCAGCGCTTTCGCCCTGACAGATTGAACTTTAGCAGTTCGATTCCCAGCCTGAAATGCTGCCAGGATGATATCGCCTCCACTCCTCAAACATTTGCTGTGTGGTTTTCAAATACCAGGCAATAGCCAAGGGCAAATAGCATGCGACCCAGTTCATCTTTTGTAACACCTCAGACCTCATTGCCATGAGTAGTGAGAAACCTCTTTGGTGCTGGGCTCAATGCTGTCTCTTCTCTTGCCAGGGGACACTTGAACTGGCTCCAGCTGGACCGCCGGGTGCTGGAACATGACTTCCCCAAGAAGTCGGGACCAGTTGTTTTATACTTTTGTGTCAGGTAAGTGCAAGCCTTTCCCATGGGATGCAGCTATGGATAACCTGTTCCCTAGAGGGCAGGAAATGAGGCTGTTAGTTTCTCATGCTGCAGAAAGACCCATGGACAAACAAACACTTTTGAAGTGGTTTCTTTTGAGCTCTTTGGCTTTGACAACTCTTCTCACACAAGTGTAAATAAGTAGTAGCCACACTACTACATGACTACTACACACCCATAGCTGCCCACAGAGAAACCTCATATGTGGGCAAGATAAAACATTATGTGTTTGCATTTTATGTGTGGGGTTTGAACTCCTGGAATGTCCAAGCTGGGTAGGGCTGCAGAACAAAGACCTCTTAAACACTTCCTTGCAGTGAGCCATCCATCTCCTGTGGATTGTGCCCAGGGTGTGGGTTATGTCAGGAACCAAATTAATCACAGTAAAACTCTGTCATATTTGCCTCCTGGACTCAATCACGTAACAAATTACCTGCAAATAGCAAATGATGGCATTTATGGCAACCAGTTGGCTTCTGCATGGGCATGGAACAAATTCACAGACAGGACTACAAAGGTTTTAATGAAGGTCGTGGCAGTGTGGGGGAATTTCTCTCCATCTGGGAATTTTGCAAGGAACTGTTTAGTATTTGAAATCCGCTAGAAGCTGCTCTTGTGTACTCCAAGCATTTTTGCCTCCAAGGGAGATATATGCTTAGAAGATAAATGTGCTGCTGCTGTTTTAAAACACCCAGAGAGAGGCTGAGGGTTAGGATGGCATATGCACAGAATTAAATTGAGGGCTTTGACTTACTTTTAATGGATAGCTCAGGTCTAGAAGTAGCTAGTGCAGTGTTACTGTGTCTTTTCCACTTAGCTCTTCCACCCCAGTGTTATATTACATCTGACTTCACACTCATTCATTCCATCCTACCCACAAAAAAGTGAAGACCTACTTTTGAGTTTCTTCCCCTAAGTGAAGTTTTTTCCCCCTGCATAGTGATGGTCATTCATTCAACTTCAATTACAAGGGAGGTCTCCCAAGAGAAGAGACTCTGTTCTGTTATGTCCACATATTCAGTGGTGGAAGTATTCTAGCACAAATCAAGGGTGCACAAAGCCTCATGACTACAGGACTGGCCTGCTTTCTCCCAGGAGAAGAGCTCTTAGTCTACATTTCGGGTTCTTCAAACCGTAAGGGGTAGATGCAGAAACAGATGCACTGAACATTACCAGTGTATGCAATACAGATCCACCTGTGCTTGGAACTACACAAAACTGTGGGTGCAAAAGACTTTCAGGTAAATTTAAAGGAGAAAAACCCTAGCTCATTAAGGACATAAGAACATATAGCTCTGTTACCAAGCATCTTGCCTAGGGACCAAGTTTTCCATGCTAGGGCAGGGATCCCATGGAAAACAGGAAAACCTCTGACTGAGGAAGAGCCAAGTGCAGATTTTAGAAGAGCTAAACATGTAAAAGCTGGTGTTACTGAGCCACTCTCATGTTCATTTTAAAGACCACTCAACAAGCTTAAATATTGCCATCTGCATTGTTTTATGAGAGCTGGCAGCACAGTGGAGACAAGTTCTTTCAGGATCTTAGCCAAGAGACAATCCATTAGGAGTACAGATCCATAAAACAGTAAATGAGTGACCTCTCCTGTTCCGGAACCACAATCCACAGGGAAATCCATAGGGGAAAAGTCAGTACTTGGCATCTGAAAGGTCAGTGTTCAAAAAGCAGACTGATTATGCAATTATGCTCTTATTTGTGGTAGTAATGAGTGGATTGTTACACCGAGTTACAAACCAAATTGGATGGGAAGGCCAGATGCCTCAAGTATTACGAATGGGCATTAACTTACCATGGCCTTTCTACTGTGTATTTTCCCTGTTGATGTCAGACACTGGCAAGAAGTTGAAAAAGTTTCCCAGAAGGTAAAGAGTTCCCATGTCCATCCCCACATCTGCCAGTGGGGAAGAAAGTGGAGAAGAAAGCAATTCCAGCCAGCTGGCTGAAGTTGGAAAGGCCCCACATATCTGTTACCCAGCAGTTTCAGTTCTGGCTTGGCAGCTAATGCAGGGACTGAAGGAAAGGTTGTGAAGAGACTCAATTATGCAGTCCATATCCATATCATAAACTGAATGCTTCCTCTTCCCTGCTGCCATGAGGTGGAAAGCAGAGATAACTAATGCTGTATCATACCTCATTACAAATGTGCTGGGTGCCCATGACACCTATTGTATCATTGCTAAAGGCTGGCCTGTTTGCAGATGCCTTTCTTGCATTACCTCTCTCAAGCATCGCAGCTGACAAAGATGAAGTTGGTGCTGGGGGTCCTAATTGGTGAGATAGTAACACAAGTGACTGGATGTGCCAGATGTTCATTGCAGAGAAATCTGTTTACTGTATCAGGATTTAGTAATCATGTGGGGTTTTCCCTCTAGTTGAAGTAAATGTACAATTCAACCACACTGGGTAATGACTGGAGACATGAAGCTTCAGGCAAGAACAGTAAATTGCAGTTTGGGAAGAGGAGATGCTACAGAGGAACAATTTTCACCTTTTATGTGACCATCAAAGTGTTTTCACCCTTACCATGCCTGCAGCAATGTTGATGGGCAGCATGCTCACCAAGATGCCACAGTTTTTAGGTTGCTCCAGAAGTACATCTAAAGAGAAGCATGCTTTTTTAAGCAAAGGCTTCTTGGAAAAGCCATGCTTAAAGGAGGAAGTTTCACAGGCTTTAAGGAATTCTCCTCCCTTACTTAAATCTCTGTAGCACTGTTGAAGCTTTGTCTTTTGTCACACATTTCCTTGGGGTTGAACATTGACGTCTAGTCTCTTTACTTCAAAGACCAAAAATTTCACATTGCTGTGTCAAAGAAGGAGGATTTTATTAGGATGTTCCTAGCATGAGTTCAGAAGAAATTGCTTCTGCCCTTGTACACATGCACAGCTAACTGAAGCATCTCTGACTTCAGGTTGACATCTAGTACTCCTCTGGAAGCTGAGAACAGGAATATAGGAAGCAATCAGAACTGCTTGTGCAGCCCCATGGCTGTTGTTGTTCAATGTCATTTTATGAGACTCTGCTAATGTCCATTTAGATTGCTTTAGAGCAATACATGAAAGCAAGAGGAGTGCCCTGTGTCTTGCAGGAGTGGTGGGATGTCTGGCAACCGGATGGGAGTGATGTTAGTTCTCATCTTACAACTAGTTTCTGCAGGTGGCTTTCTAAAGCCCTGGTTGCTTGGTTGTTGGTGAAACAGATTCATTGGCATCTGCCGAGACACAGCTAAAGCCCAGGAGAAGCAAGGATAGGGATGAAGGAAGGAAGGATTGCTTGATCAGTTGGTTTTACAGAGATGCTTTGAGACCAAAAGAAGACAGCAAAACTGTACTGGTAAAGGACAGGAACCTAAGTAAAGTGTGGAGAAACAAACAGCAAGGAGGTCAGAAGGGTTCAGGTAAGGGTTGTTATACTTCTGGCAGGGAGGGAAGCGTTTTGCTCTGATTCGCACAGGCAGGAGAAGGAAGCCAAAGTTACTCCCTGAGTGTAAATCTTTGAGGTGAGAGAGGACCAGAGCATAGACATGCTGTTCGTTCATGGAAAGCAAAGTCAGCCAAGCTTTGCAGTGAATTCTCATCCTCAAACAATGGCCTTGTGGGATTAGCAATCCTTAGCTAGGGAACCACCAGCATGGGACTCATCCCTTTCTCTTCTGGGTGCTTGTCACACTGCTAATTTATATGAACAAGCTTAGCAAATAAAATTCACTTTGCTGGTGGATCTTTTCCCAGGAATGGATATATGTGTTCTCAGGGTAGCTCCACCAGCTGAATAGTGTCAACTCACTGCAGAAGTCGTCACGCTAAATCAGAACAGCTCTCATGTGGAAAGGCTTTTCTTTCAGAAAAGCATGGAAAAAAATGTGAAATAAATCCTCAATACTCAAATACACTGTGGGGCAGAGTTTGTATCTATGGCCCAGCAGTATTCCCACGAAGGAATGCCTGTGTTCAGCAATGCCTGGCATGTGTTCATACGTGCTGGCTAGGATGGAGTCAGCATGAGAGCCATAGGGGCTCAGGACTCTCAATACTGAGGCCAGAGATTTTGCCAGGTTACCACAGTTACACAAAGTGGCCTTAAATAAGACCAGCACTGAAACACAGAGTGAAAAGCTCAAGTGTGTCCTCGCCCCTTTTTGACCCAAAGGAATGTGGCTCTTCACACACCAGCAGTACTCCAGGTTTGAGGCAGATGACTTGAAATGGGACTGACCACACCAAGCCTGAGATGTTCACCTGATAGACAGCCCTATAACAGGGCTAATTAGTGCAGCTTCTCTGTATAGCCACTGGGAAGAAATAGGCACCCTTCAGAATCAATTCACCTGACTTTTCCCCTAAGTAACAAGTGATAAGAGCAGGGGAAATGGCCACAAGCTGCACCAGGGAAGGTTTAGATTGAATATTAGGAAAAATGTGTTCACTGCAAGGGTTGTCAAGCACTGTAACAGGCTGCCCAAGGAAGTGATGGAGTCACCATCCCAAGAGCTATTTAAAAGACATAGAGCTGGGGCACCTGGGGACATGGTTTATTGGTGGATTTGGCAGTGCTGGGGGAACAGTTGGACTCTTAAAGGTCTTTTCCAACCCAAACAGTTCTATGATTCTATGACTTATGTTAGATGACTGCTTCAGAATTCAGTGAGTTTCAGTCTAAGGTATCTACATCTCTTCTCTGACCTCAGACCTCTGCTCAGATGTAGACATCTGCACTGTAGCTACCTCTTTACACCTGATGAATCCCCTCTGTGCTCATCAAAGGCAGCCTATAAATTCAGATTATTATTTCAGACAGGGTTGGTACAGCCAGGGCTGAGGAGGCATTTCCCATCCAAGGCTTTGCATGACTACCTGGATGGAATTGGACCAGATTTCAGCTGCTAATGAGGCCTTATGCTATTTTAGTTTTCCAGCCCTCCTTTACAGCCAGTCTTTAAACCAATATTCCATTAGAAAAGGACTAATGTTAAAAAAAAAAAAAAAAAAAAAA
>NDXB01008003.1:43940-103248 GCA_002631895.1 Agapornis roseicollis | reverse complement strand
AAAAAAAAAAAAAAAAAAAAAAAAAAAAAAAAAAAAAAAAAAAAAAAGACAGAATCAGGAGATCATTTGGGAACAGCGAACTCTGGAACGGAGACAGTGGTTCCTAATATGGATTGCTGGTAGAGCTAGATGGACCTTACAACTTGTTACTGAAATACACATTGGCCAGAAGACGTGTAAGGGGCACAGAGTAATGACATCCTGCTCCCAGCTCACCATGTTTGTGTGTGCCATTCACTTCCACTCAGCTTCACTTCTCTCCAAGAAATTAGATTAGGGGATGGTGATGACAGCAGCCTGCTGCAGCAGGAAGAGCAGAGTTGAACCACACTAAATTAACCAGCGCAATTTATTCATCTCACACATAATGAGACGTGTTTCTCCATCCACAGTTTTCTCCACCAAACAGGGGGATGTGGCACTCCACTGCTTTGCTCCAGGCAGAGAATGAGGAATCACCAGCTTCTGATTCTCCCCTCTGAGGAAGGAGGAAGAGCAGCCTTCTCTCTGCCTACACTGTGAGATGGGGGTTTACAGGAGCTGGGGAGAGAGGCCAAAGGAGATTACCAAATACATTCATTTTGCAGCCAGGGGAGAAGGAAAGAAGTGGCAGAGTTTGCTCTCCCCCATAGATATGCTTCATCCCACCTGCTAGCACCTAGGAGAAGATGCTGGGGGAAAATCATATATATACAAATTGCTCTGCTCTTCTCTTGTCAGCTGCAAACCCTTCTGCAAAGGGGAACTGCTTGATCACTCCAGGGAAGTTTAGGGCACTGACCTGAAATGTTTCAGCACCTTAGGGTGCTCCATCCTCATCCCTGTGGCTGGCCATCTCTTTGCTGAGCTCCTTCCAGCTCCTGCAACTTCTCTCACTTACCAGTACTGAGCCAGTAACTCCTCACACCAAGCTCCTAGTCAATTTATGCTACATGTGAGGTGAGACAAAAAGCCATCTGCTACTCACATTATATCTGTACAGCTCCATGTACTGCTGGGGTGATACAGAAATAGAAACAACAACAACAAATCAGAACATTAAACCTGAGTTTTAATCAACCCAGTCCAACCAAGCTGTTTTCAGGCGTTAACAGAGTCTGGCAAAACTGTGCCATAACCCAGCTGTCTGTGTACAGTGTGTGTTTTGCCGGTTGGTGTAGACTAAGCAGGAAGATCCCAAAAGCCAGCATCCCTGCAAACCCCCTCCTCCCAGCCAACCCCAGTGTATAAATACAGCCGTTCAGACCTTATTTGTGCTGGAAGACAATTTATTGCAGCCTTCTCAGGGTGGCCCCCTGCTCTGTTCACTCGGGAGAAGGTGTAATAAATTGCCTGCGGGGAGGCTTTGCTCCTCAGAGTCTCTTTAGAGATATGAGAAACTTCTGTCCAGTTGGAAGATTTACTTGTGTGAAAACTGACCTTTGCTTGATGAAGGGAACTAATGGGGCTCTGCTACTTAGCACACAGCTCTGAGCTAAGCCATCCATTACACACACATCTTAATAGCAGTCTGGCTCTTGAGTCCCATAACATCATTTCTGTTTTCTGCTTAACTAGGAATGTATAAGCAAGCTGTGCTTAGAGAAGGGGAGAAGTTGGTTTTTCTTTCCATTCAGCCATGTGAGGGGAGGAAAAAGCAGCATTCTGAAAATGTATTGGTTTGAAACACATTTTGAATGTGTTGATGCTGGCAGCATTGTCTTGTCTAATTTGGGAAAGTATTTAGACAGCATGAGAGGTACTACGCAGAAATGATGGATGCTGTCAGTGTAGGATTTGTACCTAATTTGGATCAAGAAGCACTAGCTATGTCAGTGCCTACACACAAATTCTCTGACTGGGTCAAAGCCATGCAGACATTCTTTCCATTTTCACTGCAATTTGTGCATTTGCACCTTACAGCAGTGGGTGTGATTTGCTGTCATCAGAGAAGCAAGCAGAAAGGTCTGTGCGGGGTCCCATCACTGTGTCATCAAAGGAGTAGAGGCAGTGAGTAAGTAAACCCCATGCTGGCTTTCACTGCCAAATCATACCTTCCTGTGCTGCTAACAACACAGTGGAATGGATGGAGGGATCTCTAAACTGATTTAAGATCCTCAAATGAAAGATGCTCTGCAAATACTGAAGGATGGTGTTAGGCAAGACATTGTACCCATCGAGTTACCTCTAAAAGCCAACATGTCACTCTTGGTAAGGATCAAAGAGCAGGTGCTCAGGAGGGTGTGGGGAAATTCCCCTGGTGACTGAGGAGGGGAGGAAGGCAGCATGCTGCTGTGATCCAGTCACTGCTCTTGCCTCACACTTGGCACAGAGAACCACAGCACGCCAGGCCAAGAGGAGCTGCAACAGTTATTTTGTACAAAGATGCACTTCTCCGGCAAGCTCAGCTCCACAGGACATTTCAGGGTGGAGTGGTTTATGGAATATATTGACCCAGCTTAATGCTTTTACATCTTGGTCAGGCCTGGTTCCCCACCTGGTGAGAAGACAGAGGGCTCCCTGCACTGAGGTCAGTGCCTTTCCAGATGGTGCTTGATGCTGCAACCAAATATCAGGGAGGAATGTCTCTGCATTGCACCTTGATTCTTTCCCTTCTCTGTGTTGATACTGGAGCAGTTTGCAGTTTGTGAAAACTCTCAGGATGTACAGCCTGGAAGAGAGGAAGAGAGCTGGTCTCTACATATTCCTCAGCAGATGTCTTAGTATTTTATATATGGAGAAGCTGAGGCATAGAAACACATGGGTTTCCAGGAGTTCTGTGGGCCAACCTCTTACAAACACTGCGTAAAATGGATGGGCTGTGGGTAAAGGTACAGCTTCACCTTTATATAGTACAGTATAGTACAGTTCGTGGGAAAGAGAGAGGGAACAGGCTCAGGTGAAACAATATCCACAGATTCTCTTTTATTGTTAGCTGTAATTCCCTGTCTTCCTAGAATTACATTCACCTCCAGTTTTGTGGCTTCTTTTCAATGAGGTAAAAGTTGGCATAGGTCTCTCTTCCCCTGTATACCAATCCAAGGTGCTGGGTGAGGGCAGCCTGAACATGGCACAAGTACAGGGGACAGGGCATGGGATCAGAATCAAAATGAATGCAGAAGGAGAGGTAAATTAAGCTTTCTTAGCGTGGCTTATTCTCATTCCTGGCTGATAACTTAACAGGCCAACTATTTAGGATGACCACTGTCTGCTTTAAGTGTCAGCACATAAAAAGTGTGAACCCCTGACTATTAGCAAACAGAGCTGGAACATAAAAGGAGCTCTGCAGCCTGAGCTGCTCAGAATACTCATTTAGCATGAGACACTGGACATAATGACATCTACATTTAAGTCCATTATACAGATACATGCAATTTTTCTTCTCCTGGTTAGCAAACTGCCTCATATTTTTCAAATTATCCTCTGAGGTTTTGACTGACATGGTGAGGGATAATGAGCCAGACCCCAGGATAGATGAGGCACAAAAGGGGTCTTCTCCCTTATCCATCGCTTTGTAATAACTAAGTAAAAGGCAGCTGGGAAGGACATGGGAGACACTCCTGCCCATTTCAATCCTTTCTCCTGTGTCTGAGTGTGTTTCCCACCTAAAGCAGGAGAAAACATTGGGGAATGTGACTCCCCACCAAACTAAAATCCTTCTGCTTCATTCTGACTTTGCCCATGAAATCTGATTTTCCCCCTTATTTTCCATTTTCATGGGAAAAATAATGTTTTCACCAGGGGAAAGAAGAGCCTCATGGGATTGTTATTCTGGAGGGTTTATCATTTCCTAGTCTTAATAGGCTGAAGAGGGTTGTTCTGCCTCCCTATATGGAAGCAGTATCACAGGGCTGGGGAGAAGGTACCCCCCCCCTTGCCAATATTGAGCCCCCAGCTCCTGCCCTTTGAGAAAGGCAGGAACTCGCCCAAAAATTCACTGCCACAGTGTTATCAGTCACAGTCACCTTGATCAGCAGCAAACACCCCCAGTGCCACCCTTGGCCTCCCCATCACTGCCAGGCACTGCTCACCTCTGTTTTGCACCATGGCACTAGAATGGGAGTTTGGGATGCTTCTTTTTGGTGAAAAAAAAAGGTTTTGTTGTTGGACAAAAGCCTTTTGCACCAGTTGGTTCCTACCAGAGTCAAGCTTCACAAGAAGTAGGATGATATCACTGCCCCAAGACAGATCTACACCTGAAGTAAACAAGACATCCATTTGCTGTGGTCACATTTCAAAATATCATTATGCTGAAGACCACAGTGAAATAATTTTAACATTTGGCAGGTTCTGCTTGGAAATAAACTCATGGGTTGTGATCTCAAATGCTACGACAGTATATTTGCACAGTCAGGAGCAAGACTGCTCAGAGCCTGGTCCCTGGTATGTGGTTGATGGCCAAGTTCAGGCTGATGAGGTATGTCCGGGGCCGGGTGTTAGAAGCAATGCTCATCATTTTTCATTTGACAGTTTCTTTTTGTGATTAAGCACCTTCACAACACTGCTAAATTTGCCCATCTGCACACACACAACTGGGCTTACATATGGGGCTGGCAGTAGCAGCAAGGGATTCTCCATGACCTAAAGAACCAGTTATAAACCTGGTGAGTCCAAGGCATAGTCAGGCATTTACCCTGCTGCAATTCAGAAGTAGTCCTGCGTATAACACAAGGGAGAGATTACAGTAATGCCAGCTTCCCATCACCCAAGGATCGGGATTTTCTACAGCTGCTTCTCACAGGCACCTCCGTATAAATGTCTGTGCTTGGCTGATTACGATGGGAATTGCCATTCATCACGGCGTGAGGGGGCTTAAGCTGTCTCAGAGCAAGTTGTCAGTTAAGCAACGCTTAATATAGAGCAGTACGAGACATGGCCTCGCAGCTAAAAAGCCTTAAACATTTCAGATGCAGCAGCTTCCAAGCTACCTTCTGCAGTACTCATTATTATTTTCCTACTGCTGAGAAGAAGCAGCCAAGACAGGCACTTTGTGTTCATTACCCAGCGTAATATTCACTGGTCTATTTAATTAAAGCTTAGAAAATGTACTTGATGAATTAGAAGTTACTGGGAGTGGGAAGGGAGGGGGAATGCAGAAATAGATTAACATAGACTGATCTTTTCAACTGTTTAAAAAATTATTTCTTTGGGGTTTACACTCACAAAGTCTTGTAGAGTGCTCCCCCTTCTCACGGGTACCTCATTTCTCATAGCAGCAGTTGCTGGCTACCAAGGAACCTCCTGTAGGAGCTGCTTGAGGCTGTGTTGCAAGAGGTCTAGCAGAGCAAAAGTGTCAGACACATTGCACTGCCTGTTTCTCCGTCCAGCCCATCCATTATTCCCTGGATCTATCAGCTTCACACCACATGGAGGAATGCTGCTCTCAGGGGAGTCCTCAAGAGAAATCTGAGAGTTGCCCCTTAAAACTGATCATCTTGAAGCATGCTGTAAGAAAGGGCTTAAAAGCTTAACAGGCAAAACAGACAGAGGAGGGCAGATGAGGGAGGAGTATTTCCCAAACACAGCCCAGCAGCTTCAGGCAGCTAAATGATTTTCTGAAGGTCATCAAGGAAACCCATGTCCGAGTCAGGAATTTAGCCAAGTTTTTTTTTTGCTTGGTTCATTGCCTTAGCAGCTGGATGCTTCTGCCTGCCTCCTTAGTCACTTGACATTGGCCATTGTGAAGTGCTGTTCCCTTTCCCTAAGAAGGGGAACAAACGAAGAGGTCTGACAGACAGTCAGGATCAGTGCATAGAATGTGTCTCTCCCTTCCCCTTTCTGTGAATTCAGGGGAGCCTGCTCCAGTTCAGGTTTTCCAAGCTTGCCACATAGAAAATCCCGCAGGAGTTCTCTGCAAATCTGTTTTCTTTTAAGTAGCACCATTTCCCTGGTGCACATGGTTTGCATTTGTCTGGGTGCATGTGTGTGAGCCAGTAGTTCCCCAGCACACTTTCCATTCTGGGGATCACTTGAGAATTGGGCTTTCTTTGTGAAGATGGAGAATTATGTGCAGGCTCTGTGCTCTGAGAGACTCAATCTTGTACAGAAAATGATCTGTGCATGTGTGTGTGTATGTGGAAAAGCAAAAGATCCATAAGAAATGCAATATTGCCCTCTAGTGATCGTGAGCAGGGTGTCGTTTGATCTGAGGAAACAAGAAGCTTTTTGGGATTAAAAATTCGAATAAATGTTCCTGTTTTCTTCTGATCTGGGAATTAAAGATCCTACTCTGACAACTTGGAGAGCACTGGTAGTGGTGATAAGCAGAGGAGGCTCTTCAAGACTCACAGAATGTGTAAAATTACCCTTTTCCTCCATGAATTCAGCAGATGGAAAGCCAGCTGCACTCTTAGAGAACAGATCTAGTAAGAAGGGGTTTGCATTTCTAAAGCTCAGTGTATTTTTACTTGCCAAAAAAGGAGAGAGAGGTGGCTTTAAAGACAAGAGGTGAAACCCAGTAGAAACCAGGAAAAGAACCTTAAGACTATGTTGTGCTTCGTGATCCCTGCATTCAAATGTGGGATGTTTAATTTGGGGTTCATTTTTATGTCTCATTTGAACTCTCCTGGAGGGGGAGAAGAGGGGGATGACAATAGCAGGAGCTCCTCAAAAGATGAACATGAGCTCAAAATGTTCCTGTCACTCTAGCGAGCATGAAGTTGGCTGTATCTGTCAGGAAATAGACTGTTCTGAAGAGCCTTCAGAAGACATTTAGGAGCACTACAAAGCTTTGACCTTCACCCCTAAGAAGGTTATATTTATGGCCCTTGATTTTGGAAATAGCTCAACATGGACAACCCCTCCAGTGCTAGCATGAATCCCCAGGAGCGCCAGCAGGTCTCTGGGCTCCACTCCCAAGGTCAGTGAATACGGTTTCTCTGTAACTGGACCCTGCATCTCAACCCATATTTCTATGGCATCTTGTTCTTTTAAGTTCCTGATGCAGACAGCATTTCTCTGACACCTTCCTATTCTAATTGCCTCTGACAAGGCACAGCAGTACTGGTATTTATGTAAGGAACACTGCTGCCACAGTACTGCAACTTAAAGATCACTGTAAAGGGGGGGGGGGGGGGGCAGAAAAATGTGGGGTTTTCTCTACTTAAAACACAAAGCAAAATTCACTTTAATCACTCACTGAACCTATCCAGGCTTCCTCTATTACTACTGGAACTCACAACACACTTATATGTAAGAATCAGTCATTAACTGACAGTGTCTTGAGCTTTTTTCCCCAGAGAGGTCACAAGGCAGAATTAAGAGCTGGGAATCAATTCAAGCCAGTGGTAAAACTCTCATGGAGTTCACTGACAAAGGATCTAACCTTCAAAGCGGGCAGGACATGGACTACTGAATTAATTCATACATATCATGGGCTTTTAACATAATTACAAATATTTGGGTAACTGGCCAATGCAAAAGGGTGGGTTTTTCTGACATTGAGGGTTTGGGCTTTTTATTGAGCTCTGAGAAGTCACCTCAGCTCGAATGAAGCCAGGTTATTGGCACCCCCAGCATCACTACTCACAGTACTGACGCATTACACACAGTCCTTAACTATTGCTGGTAGAGTACTCTGCAGCCATAGCTGTTACATGCTGGTTACTCAAATACGTAGAGAAGCCTTTCTAAAACTTGCTTTTTGCGGAGCTAATGTGGACGGGGAAGGAACCCAAAATTGGGGGTTTTTTCAGTGAATTTGTACAAGATGCAGGTCAACAGCACAGAAATGGGCAAGTCAGGTAAAGGAGTGAAGGAAAAATGCCAAAATGTGATGGAGAACGGAGGGGAGTTCACAAGCAAATAATCATAAAGGATTATTTGAAGCTTTCAAACAAAACAAAGGATCATTTTGAAACTAAATCACCCACTGGATGACCCAGTCCCTTTGGGGGTGGTGACTGAGCACACCCTGGAGTACACACAAGCCTTTCACCACCATAAGCAAAGAAACTTCATCTTTATTATACCCATCATGACTCCATTGACCACATTTTTCACCCAGTGAGTGTGTTTTCTTGTTTTGCCCGAGTCCTCCCGTGTCTCACCTTTCTTCCTCTCCTTTTCAGGTTCTACATTGAAAGCATCTCCTATCTAAAGGACAATGCCACCATTGAGCTATTTTTCTTGAACGCCAAGTCCTGCATCTACAAGGTACGGATTTGGGAAGCTCTGGGTGACACTTGGGTGGGCTGAGGCACCTGAATATGGTTTTTCTGGCCCAAAGTTTATGCTGGTTGAACACAGAATTCAAGGTGCAACCTCCTCTCCCTCACTCCTGTCTCTATACTCAGCATCAGTTTCCACGTCAGAGAGATGTTCTGAGGTAAAACAAGCCTGGAAGTAACCCCTGTGGTTGGCAGGAGGGAATCTGCAGCTGCTAAAATTGTGATCTGACTTGTTTTGAGGAGGACATGGCTGGGTTTGTGTTAAACAGAGCAGCTGCTGAGGCGCAGGGCTCAGTTAGGGGCTCCGGCCCGAAGAGGGCGGCAGTGTCTGCGGCGCGGGCGCCATCTTCTGGGCTAGCATGGGGAGGGTGGGAGACCGTGGGTGTACGGGTGAGTGTGCAAGGGGGGCTGAGTGTGCAAGGGAAAGGTGCCAGTGCAGGAGGTGGGTGAGTGTGGGAATGGGGGTGGGTGTGCTGTGCCGAGTGTGTGAGGGGTGCGGGACTGGATGTGGGACTGTAACTGGGAGCCTGTGCTCTTGGTGACATGGTTTAGTGGAGGTGTAGGGCATGGGTTGGACTTGATGATCTTAGAGGTCCCTTCCAACCTAGTGATTCTGTGATTCTGTGTCAGTGTGCTCAGGATGCATACAGCTGTGTGTTTGTGACAGGGCAAGTCAGAGGTTGTGGGAGTTCTGGTAACGGTCTTCTGATACCTAAAGGGCTGATAGGAAAACTGGAGAGGGCTTTTTACAAGGGCATACAGGGATAGGAAGAGAGGAAATGGCTTTAACCTGCCAGAGGAGAGTCTGAGATGAGCTGTTAGGGAGAAGCTCTTCCCTGTGAGGGTGCTGAGGCGCTGGCACAGGGTGCCCAGAGAAGCTGTGGCTGCCCCATCCCTGGCAGCGTTCAAGGCCAGGTCGGACACAGGGGCTTGGAGCAACCTGCTCTAGTGGAAGGTGTCCCTGCCCGTGGCAGGGGTTGGAGCTGAATGAGCTTTAAGGACCCTTCCAACCCAAACCAGCCTGGGATGCTATGTTTCTATGCTGGAGTATGTGGATATATGCATGAGCAGGGGTGAGGGTGTCTGAGGATACATCATGAAGATCACCTTGTACAGGAGCAAGCCATGCATAGGGAAGTGTTTCTTTGTACCAGAAATAGCCCTGCCTGGTAGGCAACAGAAAACACCAGCCTGCTGTCACTGACACTACTCAGAGCTGCCCATTGCAAGGCACATTGTGTTCCAGAGATAAGGGTGTCCTGGCATGGCCTTCACTTCCCCACTGGATTCTCATTGCAGAGCTATGAAGCCTCTGATGCCACAAGCACAGGTACAAGTGAAAGAGCAGAGCCCAGTTAGTGAGGCAGACTTGGAACCCGCTGAGGTGTAGGATGGGGAGAGGCTTCTCATCAGCTGGGATTCCCTGGGAGGAGCCCTCCCACCTCCCTCTGTGCAGGCAGAGGCCATTCCTGGTGACTCACCTCCATCTGCCAGGGAGGAAGTGGTAGGAAAAGACAGCTGGAGTGATTGTACCACCATCCCACAGCCCTCAGCAGGTTTGTGCCCTGCTCAGCCAGCTACCTTATACAGAACCTAGAGCCTTGCTTCCTGACATCTGCATGTCCTAAAGTGCAAGGACTAACTTTGCATCAAATGCAGGGTAGGAGCCAGAAAATGCCTTTTTTCCAGTGCCCAGGAAAGAGGCAGGGCTGCTGAGCTGAGCTGTGCAGAGCTTTGCTAGCTGGCAAGTCTGCAATTAGATGTGCTTAGTCAGCCCTCTGCAGCAACAAGCTCAGTGAGCATCCCATTTTGGTTCCTGAGGAAAGTTCCTTTTTGAAGCATTGCCAGGAAAAGCTTACACTGTTGTTCTTTTTTTGGAGAAAGCTTAATAAGAAGAAGAGGGGAAGGGAAAAAAAAGTGCCTACAGATCTAGGTTGGTCTATTTTGGTCTGACCTCTCCTGAAACCATTACTTTGCACATTCGAGCTGACTGTCATCTCTATCCAAAAATAGCCCTGCTGGATTCCCAGTCTCCCATGCGGGTCCTACCCCATTTGACTTCCAGCCACAGTAAGCTGTGCTGTGCTATTAAAATATGTGTTAAGTTTGGGTGGAAAGTCTCTGCTGGGGTGCATGGCGAGCACCCAGTCAACATTCCTGGAGGATTCCTCTAGGTGTACAAAAGGGGATTCGGTGACTACGCACAGCCTGTGCTTGTCATCCCTGCAGCTAGCAGTTGGTGTTGTATGCTCCCAAACCTTGAAAGCTTCCTTGTTGCACCAGTTTTCTCATTGGACTTACCATGTATGCCTTCACCCCAGAAAGACCATACTGTGTATGAAATGCATGGTTCATAATGCTATGCTAGCACCTTAGACTTTCCCTGTTAGTTTTTATTACACACAGCATCAAATGTCCCCATGCTCAAGTTGGGAAGGAATAAAGCTGAGGCCTGTTTAGTTTGGGGCTGCTGATCTGCTGGGTTGCCAGCTGACTCTGTATTGGGTACTCACCACTCCTCCTGTTGTATGATGAGACATTCATGGACCAACACACCCAAACCCCAGCAAGCCACTGTTGCTCAGAGAGGCCAAGCCACATTTGTACTACCAGGGCTTGGCATCAGGCACCATCCCTCGGTCACTCAGGCTGTTTAGTTACTAACACTTTCTGGCACAGGTTTTTGGCCTGTGCCAGCAAGCCTTGTCCCAGGCCTTGCTTGGGCACTGTTCAGGGATAAGCACCTGCTCCCAAGAGGCAACCCTGTGGAGGTAATCCTATCCAGAAATGGGAGAGGAAAGAAGAGTGTTTAGTCATGCACTACACTGTGTTATGTACCCTTAGGGCTCTGACCCACTTCACATACTCATATAGACTCGCCATAATATTGACTTGTGGTTGCAGAGGCTGGTTTGTCCATGCAATGCCTGGTGCTTCGAGACAGGAGGGACACCAGGCACTCTGTATTGCTCCTTGCCATGGGATATATCTGTCTGCCCCAGCATAGCCCTGCCTCCAGCTTAATCCTCATCTTAAGCCAGCTGCTTCCCTGGGCACATACACATCATTAGTGCAGGTGCCTGCTTGAACCAGGCAGCTCAGCTGAACAGGGGAAGGTGTGTTTATCTCTCACAGCAGAGCTCGTTTTCACTCCTCAAGGAGTTGTTATGAAGGAGGTGAAGGAAGTGCTCATATTAAAAAGCTGGCACTGGTGAAAGCCAAGGACACCTGGATCTTATCCTCTGTTTTGTTCCTTTTGTTTTTGATTTTGCCAGAGACAAGCCAACGCAGCGATTGTGGCTTGTAAATGAAGTGTGTCCATGACTTGGCTGGAGTGTGGATCACAGCACTCATCTATATTTAGATCACTCGTCTCTTGCTAGATGAAGTAGAATATTAAAAACAGCAGCTTAAATAAATACAACAGAAAAGCCACTACAGAAGTGAGCTGAACAGTGACCCAGTTTACATGGCCACGTACATCAGAGCCGACACAGGAGCTCTGGTTGCAGAATAGAGGCCTAGACGGTAACTATAAAAGCCCACTAGCTTCCCAAAATCAGGGGCCAGACACTCTGGAACACACACTGTCCCAGGCATTTTTGATGCCAAGTTTGCATCCCACACATTTAGACAGAGCAGTGCTTGGACTCCTTGGTTCTATGAATGCTATCTGAGCCACAGAAGGACACTGAGAAAATCTGATGGGACCATAAGTGTTCTTCATGGGACTGTGGTGTCCAAGCAGAATGCTCACAATTTCAGCTGACCCTCCAAGATTGCTTTCACTGGAGCTGGATCCTCTAGAATGAAGCAGTAAAGATTTACCAAAAGATTTGCTGTCACAGATAATGCTCAAGGCACCTCCAGTCCCAGTGCTCATGGGGATAAAGGAGCTGAAACCAAAGCTCCCATCCTGCAGGAGGCAATATGGCTCTGTTTCCTATGAGTTTACCCTGGGCAAGAGCCAGATGAGTTCTGTGGGGGCTTTAACACAACTCAGTGAAGATAAACTTTCTCATTTTCTTGCTTCTGTGAGCCAAGGGCAATCTGTGTTCCCCTGAAGCATTTGGGGGAGAAAAAGTGTATTCCCCAGACTACCCTCCACTACACCACACAAGAAAAATTTTATTACACTGATCCTCCCCCTTCCACCTGCCTTCTCCTCCTTCCTCCTCAGGAATCCCTTTATAATCCAGTTATGCTTCATTTACCATGCCATTACACTGAATATTTGGCTTTTTCCACATCTGACTGGGCAGGTTCGCCCTCACTTTGGTCTCCAGGAGCACAGGGAATGCTTTGAAGCCCAGCCAGGGGAGCAAGCTGGCACTGCACACTTCACCATGCAGTAGCCAGGTGGAGATGCACTTCCTTCTTATGGGAGCACACACTCAACTTCTTTTTCTTTCTTGTTTTCTTCACCTTTCAAGGAACTCATTGAGGTTGACAGTGAAGTGGTGTTTGAACTGGCTGCATACATCTTGCAGGTAGGCACTCGCCTTCTCTCACTTTGTGCTTCCTCAAGTTGCATTATATCTTTTGATTTGCCAAATCCCAAATAAGAAGTGCAGGGATTCCCCCAACTGCAGAGAAAGATGTTTTTACACAGTTTTCATCACGCATACCAGTGCAAAATAAAGACAGAAGTCTCTCAAACCAAACCTCTGCATGCGTGGAGCACATTCCACTGCCATAGTTATCCAAGACCGTGGGGTACGATGTAAGGCCAGAGGACATCTAAGTATGAATGTGCTTTACTAGGTGAAATCCATATGCAAAGGGCTCTTCACCAGTGACTTGCATTTGTTTCCCAGCAGAGTTTGGCCTTCTGATGATCTCCATAAGCTTCTATGTACACAACTGTCTGTATTCTCTAATGTGGGCAGAACAGCTCAAAGAGTTTCCAAAGAACTTCTCCAGAAGGAAAGAAAAAAAATGCCTTTGAAAGTCCTGCTCTTGAGGAAGAGGGAAAGGGTCAGAGAGCAAATTACCCCCTGCCTTTCGGAAATGTGGTTCCCAAAGAGGAATCTTTCCAGGGTAGCAGAGGTGCTTTTTGTGAAAGCTCTCTTTTTAGGAGCATGACTGTGGGAGCAGATCAGAGATAACTGTCAGATGATCCTTGTTCCCCTTTCCTACAGTGTAATTTTAACTTTTGTTTCTCATCAGCCATGAAGGAAAACGGCTCCTATGAGGAGCCATGTGAGCAGAGGAGCCATCTCATCAGGCTGCACTAATAAATAACAATGCCTTGCTCTTCTATAGCACTTTCCATGTTAAAGACACAATTAATGCAGAGGGATTTGAATCTTCATTAAATTGTTTTATGTAACAAAAATGGAGCGAGAGAGTCAGGATGGGGGACTCAATTAAAAGCACATTATAGAAATCACATACTGGCTGTTGGGGGAACACACATCAAACAACAAGCTTATTGTGAGAAGCAGCAGTGGGGTTATGAATCTTTTGTCTGCTCATCCTAATGAATAACTGGAGCACTCAGTAATTGTGTACATCTTACTGTTGTTCAGCCAGATCCAGATCTGCCACTGTAGCTCTGTGGTTGTTTCTCTTCACAAACACAGGATGTTACATGAATTCCTGTAGTAGTTTGATGTGTAACTTAATGGAAACAGTCAAAACAAGCCACACCTCTGTTTTCTGTATCCAGAAATTACTACAACCCATGTTCATAACAGGATCCAAGCAAAACAAGAGGGATCATACTGCATTTTGTTCTACTGCTGATTGCAGCATGTAGGTCAAAGTACTGAAGAATGAGGATATACCCAACAAAATTGGTTTTTAAATTCAGTATGCTCATCTCTGTGCAGGTCAGGGCATAACCTCTGGGTTTTGCTCTGTACTGAACTACAATCACGATA
Organism: Agapornis roseicollis; assembly: GCA_002631895.1. Classification (NCBI taxonomy): domain Eukaryota; kingdom Metazoa; phylum Chordata; class Aves; order Psittaciformes; family Psittacidae; genus Agapornis; species Agapornis roseicollis. The sequence goes on along the minus strand of NDXB01008003.1, from coordinate 89,216 downwards.
TGATCAAGGACTCCTTCCTATGAACAAGATGAGAGCTTGTCTGCCCTTCAGTTCACTCACAGGGAAATGGGAAGATAGTGAAGGACTGTCAGAACGCAAGTGATTCAATCTGCAGCCTTCTTTCAAGTTGTTGTGTTACCAGAACAAATTAAAGTTCCACCAAAGCTCTGACCTTTACTCCAGCCTCAGGACTGAAATATCATTGGATGTGGGCTGGCAGGTTTTGTGGGTGGACAGGCAGATGTAAAGACAAAAGGCCTGGATGCAAAACCCTGTCCTCTTGGCAGTGGAAACTCACAAATGACATACTTGCACTGTGCTTTCTGTGTAGCTGATGGCAAATGAGTTGCTTTAGCAGGTATCATATGAAATTCATATTGCCTGTAGGAAACACAAAATGCACATTACATCTATTGAGGAGGGGACTCACCAGATTTTGAGGGTTCATGCAGTAAGACTCAGGTACTAATCTAGCTGCTGGAGTAGATTACCAGCCCTTTAACATCAGGCTGTGATGCTAATAAATAGAAATATCTAGATATGTAAGTAAGGGAGCTGAAAACTCCTCCAAACATTCAGCAAGGAGTTAGAGAAACCTGTGTCTGGCATCACCTCAGAATCTGCCAGCTTTTGGAAAGTTTGAGCACTAGAAAATAACCAGGATACTTGTAAAAAGAGTCAGGGGAATTGCAATTTCAGAGGCTGAAAAGTCACTGGGAGTTCAGAGATCTTCTAGTAGTGTAACGACCACATTGATCCCAAAAATTACTTATTTACCAGCATTATTTCCTGATGCTTCTTGGGTATCCACTAGCAGAATGAGGAATCATTTGGCCCTGTATTAGACAACCTTCTGTTTTAATCTGCCCAGCTCACTGCATGTATCATGGCACTTGACATCCGAGACTGGTTCCAAAAAGTGCATGAGGAATCAATTACAACAGGAAATTGCTGCTAAATGAATTCTGCAAATGGAAGCTCTTGAGCAGCCGTTTTCTTGATTTTTCTTCTGGTTTTAATGCTATGTTTTAACTTTTCTTCCTCATTTTACAGGAGGCAAAGGGAGATTTTTCAAGGTAAGTGAACTTAAAAGTTTTTGTCTTTGTGTGGTGTGGGAATGAATCTGGTAGAATCACTGTATGAGCACTGTGACTCAGTTGTAGCTGTGTAGCAGTAGGAATGCACTGCTAACATAGACATCGTGTTTCCTGCAATCATTTCTGCACAAAACACAGCCTTTGACCAGAGCATGCCTTGCAAACAGCATTGTTTGTGTCTGTTGTTGACAAATCTCTATATGCCCATGAAGTTCAGGAAATAGACTAGTCTTCGGAAGGAAATTCCTAAGGAAGTGACTCTACAATCACTGCGATATCACAGATCCAGCCAGAGGCAACATTAAAATTCCATCACTAATTGCTATTTCAGCTTGAATTTGGACAGAGTTCTCAAAAACACAATTTAGCTAACAGGTTTTGTTGAACTTCCGCTATCCCTTGAGCCAAATCTTTAGACTCACTGTAAGAAATTCAAAGAGGTGGCTGTGCTTCATATCTTGAAGATGTTAATGACATGCCCAAGAACTTTCATTGAAGTTGACAGTATCTATCAGTTGCACTTTAACAGCATCCAAAGATCAGATGGCTGTTTCACACACCATGTGAGAAAAATGGTTGTTCTTAATCTGAAACTCAGGAGAACTCCCAATGCTAAAAATGTTACATAGTCCATATATTAGTTTTGCTGACCTGAACCTGAGTTCAGCTGGAGGACCACAATATCCATTGAAGTTCATTTCAGAGAAGAAAACAAGATGTGGATGGGCAGTGAGAAGAGGTGTCTTAATATTGTCAGCATTGAGATACACTAAGAGAAGATCATAATGATACTCTGTGCATCATAGAAGGCTGAAAAGAACAGGCAGGGTCCACTTTCTGGTGGACTGGGACTTCTAGACAGCTAAAATTGGGACAAATCAGTTAAAAGGAACAATGCATTGCAAATTGTGGAATCTGAGACAACGTAAGGTAACCCATGCTAAAAGGAAGTTCAAGTTCTGCCTTATCACTTCTTAAAACCTTAATCAACTTGCAAAATCCTGACAGCAGAAACACAAGCCCAGTCTTCCTTCATTTTTCAGTTTCACCCCATTTGGAATAACTCAGCTATCAGCAGTGGTTTTTTAGGGGGGCAGTGGAGTGAATGTAGCTCTTTCACTTTACGGTCTGGTTTTCAATGCACTGCCAAGTGCTCATACCTGAAGAGCCAGACCAAGCAAAGTTTTTCCATTCAAACCTGTGATAAACCACATCTTCCATGCATTCCATAACATGGTTTTGTTAAGAAGGACAATACATAAATATTTCTCAGAATATCTTGGACATTGCAAAATCACACCCAGGTAGTGTATATCCAGAGTAGAATAGAAAGGAATCAGATGACTTGGAGTCATAGGACCAAAATCATTTTATCTTCAAGTATCTTGTTTCCAGACCAGAAGTGGAAACAGCCAGTGGACAGCATCCATCTCCTAAAAGCTGTTTGATGTTCCTTGTAAAATGAATGGTTGAGTTTATCACAGTGTGTTTTTCTAGGCCTCAGAGAAATATCAACACACAGTGTTAGCTGTTTCCTCCACAATCAGTATGGCAGTCATCACCATCCCCATTAGAACAGTTAGCTCTTCGTCCTTTGTACCTGTTGATCACAATGGTTTGAAGTGAAAGGAGAAATCTTTACATCGAAGTCAGGCAGAGAAGTGGTGTCATAATAACAACTTGCTGACACTGACAGGGATCTTAATATATAAATGGGCTTTGGTGGTAAAGCAGTCTGCCATATTAGTGGAGTTTAAAGCCTGTTCTCAGAGGAAGGTAGAAGAATGTTACCATGACCCTCCATGGTCTAGAAGAAGACATAGCATCTCCAGGGATGTGTGTTCAGCAGCTCCCCTCTGATGTGCACTGACATGGGTTTACGTGCTGGGTGAGATCCAGGTGCTACTGAAGTCACCACAAGGTCATTGTGGTCAAGATTTTGCCTGCTGAGATTTGTGGTTATTCTTATCAGCAGTATGAAATGTGGGAGGCAAATCAAGCCTGGGGCCAGCAAGAGTAACTGCAGATAGAGACAAATGCTCTGACTTCTCTTAGGGCTGAAATTAGCTTCAGTGTTTGAAGTTAGTTGATGTTGAAATGCTGTCTAAAACAGAAGTGGCTACTCTTTGAAACAGAGAAGCTCTGCAGCTGCAAATGTCTTGCTGCTGAGATTTAAAGACATGTTGTACATGGCAGCGTACATAGTGTGAAGGCTGAACTCTTGAACTCCTGCTTCGGTTTTGAAGAAATCAGTTAATTTTTAAGGGTTGCACGCCTGGAATGTAGACTGCACATTTCCCACACCTGTCCTGCCTACTGCCACTATCAGGTTTATATAGCCTGTGAGTCTACAAGTTTCCCTTTGGCCTTGATCCAGAAAAGTGCATAAGCACTGGCTTGTTGGTAGTGATGGGAGAATTGCTGTTCCCCATGGAAGCTTTCCTGTGAGTCACTGCTGAGCACCTCAGGGGCTGGCACAGCCAATGCCAAATTGTCACAATTTCAGCTGCGGGTTGGCACCTGCCCATGGTACCAGAGTGGGATTACCTCCAAACCCCACTGGTGCATCACAAGGAGCTGGTTCAGGACTCCTGAATGTAGTTGAAAGTCTGCTTTTTGGTCTTCACAGGAGTTAAAAAAACAGAGCTGATCTTTCTAACTCCAGCAGTCAGTTTTCTACCTCTGAACTGATGCATGTGCAATGACAGCAGTTCCTACTGCTGCTTTTAAGGAAATCATCCCATGCCCCATAATAATGACTGTGCTTATAGTACCCCTCTTTCTTTTCCCCAGAAGGGCCTAATGTGCTATTTCAAACACATGTTCTAAATCCTTTGGTAGTATATTATCATACATGAGTATCTTATCATTGATTCTTGCCACCTTGGAGTACTAACTCAGACATCACAATGACTGCCCAGTGTTTGGTAAGCCTGAAGAGCACATAGTCTGAGTCAACCTTATTTGTCTTGAGCTAAGATGCCACAATAGCCCTGACAGATCCATTTGGCACCTAAGGGAACAATCTGACCAAGCCCTTTTACATTTCTAATGTGTGTTTTGTATCAAAACCAAGCCCATCAAAACCCCTAAGCTTCTGAGGCCATTTAAATCAACTAAGAAAAGTATTTCTCAGTGTTTGCTCTAAGTGGCCTCGTCCAACACAGTGGTTTGCAAGCAGAATTGTAGAAAGGGCACCTCTCTTAGTTGATTGATAGAGATATAGGCAGAGTGAGGTTTAAGATAGAAGTTATTCATAAGAAGTTTTCTGCATTAAAGGAGAGTGGGCTTTCATGTTATTTAAGAAAATCCCCAAATGCTTCAGCTGAAAAGCTTGGAAAAGGTTTACGTTTAGGCTGGGTCATACAATTGATTTAAGGACAATTGAGTATCCCTGTTCAATTGATTCTCAGGTTGAACAGGACACTGAAGATTGGATCTGTGCTTTTTGATATTAGACTTCAAAGGCACAGAATCACATATATGAAGCTCCTAAACTAGTATCCTGCAGACAGATGTAAAGGTTATTAGCTCAAGCTAATCTTGTTTCTAGCTGGGAGCTAGAAACACTTGGCTGGCAGAGCATGAGCAGGAGAAATTCCAGTTCCTTAGACAAACACAAATCCTACAGGTACGACTCTCTTTAGGCCTATGTAGAGGAAGGAACTAGGGCATCCTGTCTGATTTGGGGGGGAGGCATAGCATATTGTTAAAATCGTTGAGATTATTCCCCTAAATTAATTATACCAGATTTAGAATCCAGTCTGACATGGACTAAAATTCTTGGGAAACTCACACAAACTTTGGTTTACATGTTCAGAATCCAGAACCTTAAACAGCATCTATGTCGAAGCAACTGGAAATAACATCTACTGAACATTTGTCCCTTGGTTTGAGAAGGGGAAATTAACCACCCTAAGTAAAACCAAAACCTGAACTACTGCAGCTAGTTTCTCAGACAGGCTCTCATTGCTTGATTTCTCCAGTTAAGCAATAGGAAACAGTTCAAATGAACTCCGTGTATCCCCCAGCAGCATCTGAGAGAATAACGAGGGTGGAAAGCAATGGCCAGTTTCCTGTTCAGCAGAATTTCACAATCATTTCAACATTTGGGCAGATGATAATCTCACATAGTTTTAGGCTGACTTTTCTTTCTGTGTAACCAAGTGACATTTAACCAGTTGGAACTTACGAAGGGGTTACAAACGCCAGGCTGCTTTCAGAAACCTAATGGAGAAGATCCAAATCATGGTACCATTTCATCTGTGAAGCTCAGAGTCTCCATTTCCCCTTGCATTCACCAGAATGAATGACCATGCTGAGAAGAGTCAATAACTTTAACCTGCAGGTTTGTTTTGCTCCTGATCACTGTTATTACATGTGCTAGAAAATGTATGGATTTCCTGAAACAGCTGCATATATAATCTTGCTCAAAATCATTGCAGCCAATTTGCCAAAATCTTGTTTTTAACAAAAAGCTCATGAAGTGCCCAGGTGAATCTTTTACCCCCATGTGTAGACAGAAATACTGACATGTGATGACTATCTGGCCAAGACTTGTTAAACAAGCAGCATCAGGAGTTCTGTTTTCAAGGTCTGCTCTCTAGTCAGTCAACCTTATTTCAGGCTATCTCACCAACTTGCAGGAACCCATGCAGGTGGCTTTTCCACTTCAGTTTTTACATTGTCATTCAGTCTTTTAAATATCATCATTTCCACCATAGTGTAGAAATAAAGTGGTTTAGAAGATACAGAGAAAGTGTGTTTGGAACCTTTTCTCTATATATTAATAGATCTGTATCAAAAGCATCTTTCCATATGTCCTGGAAGTTGATCACTTTGGAATAGAAAATAAATGCAGCACAAGTGACCAGATTAAACAAGGACTTTGTAAAGACAGTAATAAAATAAACACACTGAGATATTTCACAATTACAAACCCACTTGTAATCCTGCTGGAAACGTTTTAAAAACAAAGGGGTTTGGTGCTTTCGAAGGAGCCAAGAGGAAAGTGGCCACTAGTTCAAATGCAACCTGAATTATTGTTTTCCTCCTTTTCCTTAATTTGACAGCCTTTGGAGAATCTAACTTCATTTGTCCTGAGCCAATGCTTGCCAGAAGACTGTGTGAATATATGGACCATAGCATGAAATAGGTTTTTGTTCCTGGAGGTGATTGCCTGCAATAAGTTAGATGTTATGAGGCACTACCTTTACAGGATTTTCTAGGTACTGAGCAGAAATGCTAACCCCATTCAACAGCATCACTCAGAATGTCTTTTTCTCTCATTCTTAAATGACTTTATCACAGTGCAGACAAGCTTCAGTCCTTGCTGATAGAAAAGACTGACCTGACTGGCGTTACTCCCTTCTTTTATGAGAGCCGTTACTAATGCAGGTTTTTTCCCAGACTCTCAAGGATAGTAAGCCACCACCAGTCTTGTCCTCTTTGTCAGCTTTCTGGACTCAGAAAGTCCCGGTTTGGACATTACTCAGTGTTTTCCCAGAAGAGATTTGGAAATGTCTCAACTTCCTTCTATCTGCAGCCAGCCTCGAAAACAGCTCCACTTGAGGGCAAGGGCTGCTGCCTGTGCTCTGATAGTGCTGGGTTCTGTGTTTTATTCCTCCAGTCTCTTCTAAACTGTCAATAAAATCAGTAAGAGCTGAGTGTGCACATGCTGTGGAGGAGCCTTCCCTGGGCAGACCAAGTAAACTCTGCAAACAGCAACAGCTTGTTTTCTAGGCTGTCAGTCACAGAACACAGCACCCAGATCATCAGATAACATGGAACAGAGCAGCTTCTTGTTCAGACTTGTGCAGATATTTACCTGCCATGGAAGAAAAAACCTGAATAGGTTTTGAGCATTTGCACTTAGAAAGGAAGATCTATATGGTGGTCAAATGACCATGGGATTTAGGCAGGAGTGGGTGTTCAAACACTCTTTGTCTGAAGTCATTTGACTCAGTGTAAGAGGTGCTGCTGAGTGGTTTTCTATGTGCTTAGCATAGAAATGATTGCCTCAGTCATTTCTTGTGAGTGCTGCTCCACACACCTTCACTCTGCAATGTCTGAACCTAGCTGAGACTTGGGCACCTCTGTCATAGATTTGCCTTGATTAGAAGTTGTGGTCCTGGTTTAAAATTACTTAATTTATTGTCAGGGAACTATCATGATAGTAAATGCCTGTGGACATAGCCGAAATACCGGCTCCAGGATTTATGGCACTGGTTTACCCTATGGATGAACCTAGCAATTAACTTGCAAACTCCAGTTAAGTCAAACCCACCTAGGTTTTTACTAGGATGTGCTGGGATTTGCTGCTGGGATGTTCAAATAGGGGGATGCTGTAGGAAGATTTTTGCAGCTGAAGCAGTATCACATCTCTACAAGTCGTCATATAGACTGTCCCGTAGACAAGAGCAAAACTCAGGGTGACTTGGAACATCCAAGGGCTCCTTGGGCCTTTCACAGATATTAGTATGGCTGGTCAGGATGCCAAGACTGCCTGTCTGCCTGGTTAATGGGCCTGCAGGAGAAGCCAGAGGCTGGGAAATCTGGAGCTCTATAAGAGGCATCTCCATCCACAGCTCCAGGACAACCACACTTTTTGGCAGGATAAGGGACAGGATACATGAAGGCAGAAAAAAACACTTGCTATTAAGAAGTAAGCCAATAAACATTAATTCTTTGGTACTCCTCAGCATCCTGTCTGGCCCTCTTGGCTGTGTATTTCTACAGCTTTCAAAGTAACAGCAACACTGCCTTCCTTCCCAGGCTTTTCAGGGATTTTTTTCATGCACACACATTTTCTTATGTGGTTAGAGACAATCCCATGGTTTCCTTTCACCTGGGAGTATCTGCCTCCCATTTCATGAGCAATCCCTACTCTCTCATGTGCAGTGAGGCTGCTCCAGATGACCAGTGCAGCCATCAGAAGCCGGTGCTGTGGTTGTGGCTGGTCCCCCATAGGGCTTTGTGTAGCAGAACACAAATTAAAGCTGAAGCCTTATCAATGAAGTCCAGGTCATGGAGGCAAGGGGCTAATAATGACCTCTGATGCTTAAAAGGCAAATCATTACTGTTTGCAGCAGGTTGTAAGGCATTAAATTAAGGTGCTTTATTGCAGCTGAAAGCATCACTTGTGCTTCTCTTCACCTTGGTTCTTCTGTGTATGAAGATGTCCATGGGACCCTGCTCAATGAAATGTGACATGTTAGCTTTTGTGTCTAGTCACTAGTAGGAAGCACTTCAACATAACTATCTGGGAGAGCTCTCTAATTCTGATAACAGAGGGAGAAGTTAACCGAGCTGCCATAAAACAAAGAGAGAAGAAAAAGGAAACCCCAGTGCCTTTTGTTAAGGAGGAACAGATGTAGGGCTGTAGCAGCCTGCCAGCTAAGTCAGGTCATATCAAATATTGTGGTTGTTTTCTTGTAGCCTGATCCTCCTTTTGAACTGTCTTTCAGCAATGAAGTTGTAAGGAATGAATTAAAGAAGCTGCCAGCGCTTCCAACACCAGCACTGAAGGAGCATCCCTCCCTTGCTTACTGGTAACGTATCATGCTGCTGAATGGCTTCTGCAGTGTCTTATGCTGTTCTGGCTCTGGCAAGAAGTGATCTGAGAGTAGAACTCAGATGCAAGGATTCCTGCCTTCTAGCTCTGAGTCTGACACTGACTCACTGCATGGTTCAACAGAAGCAGAGCTCCCACCCTAGGCCTCAGTTTCCCCATCATGCCAAATGGCTGCAGAAATATCTGACCAGAATATTCATTCTAAACATGTAAATGTCCTGATGAAATCAAGAGGCTTAATGTGCCATTTCCTTTCCCAGCACTTTGCATCTGTGCAAAGAGCTTCCCCAGTTTGAAATATCAATGCTTTGCACTGCTGTGTGCTATTGTTGAGTAACTGAGCTTCATCTTGCAAGTATCTCTGTATGGCATTTCTCCTTTTATACAAATGAGGTGATGTTTGGACGTGCATGCTTGGGAGCTCTGTCCTTATTACACTGAAAATTAAATCCAGGGTAGGATCAGGGTCACAATTAAGTTTGGGATGCCCCACACATAGATTCTTTGTGCCACCCTGCCTATGCCTGTTACCTGTGCAAATAGGAAAGAATTTGGGGAAAGACTTCATTGATGTGGAGATGCTTTCACTTGATTTTCTGCTTGTTCCTCTTTCATGTCTGCCTTTAAAGTATTAGGCTATAAGCCTGGGGGTGGGAGTGAACTTCTTTATCTGTTACTCTTAATTTCTGCATCTTGGTAATCTGAGGATGGCAAGGGGAAACAAATCCATTTATAGTTTAGGATCTCAATTCTTCCCTTTGCCCGGAATGCCATCTGCTTTTCCTAGCATGGCTACAATACCAGAATTAGCTGTACCTTGTGCCAAGCTGTAGGCAAGCTGGGCTGTGAGGTCTCCAAATCGTATCACATCAGGAGATACTCGGGGTTCCCAGCTATGTTTAGGAACACTGACACAAAAGCTGTGGATCATCGCAGTCTTCTGGTATTTCTGTTTAAGAAACAAACCAAATCTGTATGAAAAATTGATAAATGTAGGCTGCCATTTCACTGGAAGAAGGATGGGCTCCCTCTTCAGAGCATTGCTTTCCTTCTTCCACAAACAAATCCAAACGCTGACAAGCAGTACACTTCCAGCCTGGTCTGATTGACACACTGGTAGCTCCCCCTAAAAGCCACGTCAGGAGGAGTGGTGGGAACAAGTAGCTATGGGCAAGGAAGACAAATCTGACCCTTCAGCAGCAACATGGATTTGAGGTGCCTTCCCCCACTGCTGACAATGTTAGTCAACATGCCAACCTTATGGACTTCTGATGGAAATCTCAATGAGGTCTGGGACTGTCTCTGCCTGTAGGACACTCTCCTTGGGCTTTGGCTCCACTGAGTCACCTGAAGCAAGAAGGGCCATGTAAAACCTCATGCTGAGAATGTGTTTACAGCACACATGGCACAGCACTTCTTGCAGCTGTACTTCATGTTGTGACAGTTCTCATGTGACTGAGGAGAGGCCGCAAGCTGGGAAGCTGGTTGTTGCCAATGGGGTCATAAAACCACTGGCTACATCCTGTGACTCCCTTGTGATTTCACTTCAGTCTGAGACCTCTTATACGTTAGTAGCTCATTACCTTTTAATGGTGGCTTTTTCATAAATACCCTGTGAAACACCAAATGTTCTCAAGACTAGGATGCTGGTGAATCAGACAAAGCCTCCAAAGTACAGACCAACCTTCAGTGATCTAAGAGGACAGGTTTTTAGAACTCCATATAGAACATACTCTGTGCCAATTTCATCCTGTTCAAATTTCATCCTGTTCTTTTCTGTATGCAATCAGTTTCCTGCTGCAGTTCTTCAGCATTATCTCAAAGCAGTGACAAGTGAATTTCCAACTCTGGAAAGAAATACATAAAACATTAGGGATGGGATGGCTCTAGTTAGAAATAAACAACCAAAAGAACCCTGTGCTATATTTGTATCAGCTAAAATGAAGTAAAAGGTGGGTGATAAAATGGATAATCAAATAAATACTGTGATAGCTCTGCATGAAACAATATAAGACTTCCATCACACACTATTAAAAAGTTGTTCCTATCAAACACACTAAGACCAGTGAGGTGAGTCCTGGATTCTTAGGTGAAGCAAGGGCTGAATCAGCCCAGGTTGGTGCTTCCAGCTCCACCTTCATGGAGTCTCCTGTTTGTGTACCCTTGCTGCAGGCCTTACCCTCCACTGTAACTCATTCTTGGATGCTTGTAGACTTCACAACAAAGTGGAAGGTTGTAATTTTCATATTAAGTTGCCGTTTCAAGCTTTCTATAGATTAAGAAGAATCAGATGCTTGTTCTCAGGCATCTCTTAGCGTCACTGATTACTGGTGAAGCAAGAAGGGGCTTTTTGGTGGGTTTGTTTGCTGGGGGTTTTTCCTTGTAAATGAAAACTGAGCTTCTGGTCCTCTCACAAAGTCCAGGAGCCAGGGCTCTGAGCTGTGATTTCTCTTGCCATGCATGGAAACAACTGACAGTGTTTATTGTTTTAGATGCAAAGCTAAACAGAGAGACGGGAGAGAACCTTTAGAAACTGTGTTAACACACAGTGCTCCTTTCTAGCCACTGTCATTCCATTTTATCTCAATTCAGATCCTCTCCAGCAAGCCAGCTCAGTAGTAGGTTGTCAATAAGAAGGCAAGGAGGAGATGCAATGGTGCAGATGGAATTTTCAACAGACCAGGCGTAAGATAGACCTCTCCCAGCTCCCAGCAGACTTTGAATGCAAGCTTGGCTTTAGCAACCTAAAGCATCAGTGTTGCCAGAAAATCCACCTCTGAAAATCAATCTTTAGTTTCTCTGACACAGCACAGACCTGAGCTTGGTCCCTTTGGCCCAAGAGATGCTCTGCTGGCTTCAGTGTGACAGTGTATGACTGCAGATAAAGACTTTAGTAAGTTCATGAATATAATCAAAATGGACAAATCAGCTTAGAAACAAAACAGCACTAAGGAGCAGCAATGAGCAGACAGCTACTTAAAACAGCTCAGTGTGCTGGAAAGGGTGGGGGGGGAACAATTATGTTTGAAAGTCTGGATCTTACGATGAGAAACTCTAGCCCTGCAATTGTTTGCAATTTGTCTGCTGTCCAGTTCTGTAAGCTACTGGAGCAGGAGGGATTTCTTGGTGGCTGTAGAGATCTCTATCCAAGCTGTCTGCTGCAGGATATAATCCATCTATTAATTTGTGCAGCACTGGGGGGAATGTTTTATGAGCTGGCAGACAGATGGTAGTGCTCTGGCAGCCTGCATGTCTCCACATTAGGTAAGCATCCTTTGTCAGCCCTGTGCTATGAATGAGTTTCTGTGTCACTGCTGCAGCAACAAGGCAGAGCAGGGGGAGAGGGGACCTCAGCTGGTGGTCCAGAGGTGTCCCAGCACTCCCCCAGCTGTCAGTAGCAGCATGGCAGCCGCGCAGAGATGAACAGCTGAAGTGATAGGGGACAACCTTCATAACCTCTGCTAATGCTCCTCTGTCCCATGAATGGTTTTTCTTGTTTTCACTGGCACATGCCAAGCTCACCTCTGTATCCTAGAGCTGGAGGCACAAAGTGATCTCTGTGCTGGATGATCCTTCTTGCACAGGGCAGGGGGAATGGAAATGAAGTTCAAAGAACTGTTAGAGCAGTGACTGTCACACAGCTGAGGTGGGATTCCCTTCATCAGGGCTGTAGCAGTAGGGCAAGGGGTTATGGGTTAAACTTAAACAGGGGAAGTTCAGGTTAGATATAAGGAAAAAGTTCTTTACTGTGAGGGTTTTTTACTGAGTATTTTACTGAAGTGAGTTGCCCAAAGACGTGATAAACACTCCATCCTTGGCAGTGTTCAAGGCCAGGTTGGACAGAGCCTTGGGCAACACAGTCTAGTGTGAGGAGACCCTGTCCATGGCAGGGGTTTGAAACCAGATGATCTTAAGGTCCTTTCCAAACCAGACCATTGCATGATTCTATGATTCATCTGACCAGGAATGCTTTCTCAGTGTAGACCTCTCCATCTTAGCTAGGCACCCTCATCTCCCTTTGCTGTCAGTGGAGAGAAGCAACAGTAACCTCCTCCCAAGGAAGCCACCTGAAATAGATTGGATAAATTGTGCTCAGGAGTGTCTGTTTCTGTTCCTAAAGTGTGGCCAGCCCACTGTTCTAGAAAGGTGTAAGGCAGCATATCCTTAAATATTGGTGGCTTGATTGATAAATCAAACTTTATTTGTCCAAAGAAAGAAGAAACAAGGATGATTCTTATCTGCTATTCAACATCTGTAGACCTTAGAATGTTATACAATGGAAAGGGAGGTCATCAATATCCTAACAGAGCAATGGAAGCATAGAGTTGCCTGCATTTGCTTAGGAGAGCTGGGTGGAACCTGGACTATCCCACGTCTTCTAGTATGGGTTGAGAACACAACTTCTTTCATCCCACTGTTCAGGAAGAACCCCTGACATCTCATCTGTCCTTTGAAAGAAAGGGACCATTGATTGGCTTCCCTACCCAAGGGATATGTTCTGGGAACATATCCATCAGTTTATAAGAATCATTTTTAAGGAAGCAGCACATCTGGAATCACATCAGACAATCAGCATGTACGCACATCTATCCTTTTCTTGAATGGCATCAATAATAAAGCTTGATCTGTACAAGAAATGCACAGAGCAGAAACCAAAGTTATGAGCATTTTCCACTGGAGAAACTCCATTGTTTCCTGAGAAGTCACTCCTGATTTGTTCCTGTCTGAGACAGGGAGGAATTGAATCCACATGTAATCATGTTTTTAAGAGGTAATTTCAAAGGGCTGTAAGCCCTCTCTGTCTATCGTTTTTATTAAGAATGATGTATTTTGGAGATCTTCCAGTACTGAACACTCATGTAATTCAGTTATTGCTCCAAAAGTAATCCTGTTTATGATAATCATGGCAGGAGACCTGGGCTCTGCCTTCATGTGCATGCCCATAACATCTGTGGTACTTGCTTGGATGAGTGGTCTGAATATGGTTTCACAGCTGTTGAATTTACAGCTTACAGACCATTTCCTAAGCATTAAAATTATTCTGAGGGGTATGATGGGAGAGCTGGACCACTTCTTTCCCCAGGTAATTTGTCTTTGACTGAGGCATGAACATGAGCCAACAGTGTGCACTTGCAGCCCAGAAAGCCAACCATATCTCGGGCTGCATCAAAAGGAGCGTGACCAGCAGGTTGAAGGAGATGATCCTGCCCCTCTGCTCTGTTCTTGTGAGACCTCACCTGCAGTATTATGTGCAGTTCTGGTATCTTCAACATAAGAAGTACATGGAACTGTTGGAACAAGTCCAGAGGAGGGCCACGAGGATGATCAGGGGACTGGAGCATCTCCCATACGAAGACAGGCTGAGAAAGTTGGAGCTGTTCAGCCTGGGGAAGAGAAGGCTGCGTGGAGACCTCATAGCAGCCTTCCAGTATCTGAAGGGGGCCTATAGGGATGCTGGGGAGGGACTCATCATTATTGACTGTAGTGATAGGGCCAGGGGTAACGGGTTCAAACTTAAACAGGGGCGGTTTAGACTGGATATAAGGAAGAAATTCTTTCCTGTTAGGGTGGTGAGGCACTGGAATGGGTTGCCCAGGGAAGTGGTGAGTGCTCTGTCCCTGGCAGTGCTCAAGGCCAGGTTGGACGAAGCCTTGCCTGGCATGGTTTAGTGTGAGGTTTCCCTGCTTATGGCAGGGGCATTGGAACTAGATGATCTTAAGGTCCTTTCCAACCCTAACTATTCTATGATTCTGTGTACCTACTGTGGCCTGCTGGTGGAACATCCCCTTACCCCCAAAAAAGCCCTTTTATTTTTTCAGGATGAGTGGTGAAAGTCACTTGGTGAGTAAGAATAACAGTTACTATCAGGCAAATGGCAGGCTTGTTGGGGAACAGTTTGCTCTGCTGACAATCCAACAGGTCATCTACTTTGAATTGTTCTGTGCTGTCTACACTGAGGTTACTGGGCCTCTCCCTGCATCACCAGGGATGGATGCACTGTCCTCAGCTCACCTGTGTGAGGCCCCACCTCAGCACATCTTGTTTGTCACCTCACAGTGCAGTTTGTCCTCCTTGTGAAGCCACAGAACAGAACATCCTGTGTGTGATTTCACAGCAGGCTCTGTGTGGCCTCTATCTGTAACACCCCTGAGGGCATTATGAAGCCTGTGCCCAGCAGGGGAAGGGGAACTTCCCTGTAAAAAAGATTCTGGCTCCACACAGATCTCTGGCACAAAGATGCACATGGGGAAGGCAGCAATGAGTACACACAGCCATGTTAGCATGGCTAGTAAAACACTTCGTAGTTTGACACAAAAGTCCCCATGGGCATCTCTGAGCAGTTGCAGTGAGGTCATCCACCAGACCACCCCACACTCCTCTGCTTCTTCACACTGTCTAGAAACAAAACCAGCTTCAGTTTTGCCTGGGGAAGGAATAGCCACATGGTGGACATCCATTTGGTTGCCTTTAAAGGCCCATTAGGGTCTCCAGCTGGACCTAGGAAATGCAGGGAGGGAGGAATGCCAGTTCACATTGGCCTAAAGCACATGCAGCAAGATGGCATTAGATAGACGCTTAGGGCTACTGGAAGCTTATGCTGTGCCAGGTGGGGAGGGCACAAATGTGGCATAAAGGTAGTTTAAGTTTCCTTCCTCTTAGACTGGCAAAGTCTGTACAGTATCTCTAGGGGTACTCAGCATATTTCCCATCCTTGGTGTTACAACATAAAGAGCAAGAGATCAGGTTTAAACCTGAGGACTTGTGTATTCTGTCATGCCAGTGTAACTGAGCTGGCCCTGTGGGTATTGCATTGCTGGAAGTTAGAGTAGAACCAAAGTACCAGGCTTGGAGGCCGCAGTGACTTGCATGGCTGAAGAAGGAAATGTGATTGAAATCAGAGAGCACTGTGAACCTTCAGAGGAGATCCTTGGCTTTTAGTGTGACCTTGTTGTACAGTTTATTTTATGCATCAGATAGCTCTGTCCCCATTCTCTCCTGCTACCCATTCACTGGAGAGGAAGGAATGAGATTCTTTAAAAATGAACTTACACATGTCTCTTAGTCTTTTATTTTGGGTCGTGCTGATCTGCTTTTGCATGCTACATCTCTACTGTGTGTAGGCGAATGTCTCAACATGCATTTATCAAACACCCCTAGAACTGTTCTCTGACACAGAGGCCCACTGGTGTGGAACAGCCTTCATCTATATCTTAATATAGATGTCTTTGTCTCTAAAGCAGTGTTAGGAATGAACCCTGGACCGTGCTAATTCCCAATACAAGCAGGAGTCACCTAGGGGAATGCAAGTTAGTACAATCCAAAAGTAAGCAAAGGTGCATTAGTACTTTAACAGTAAAGAGACCCAAGTTTGAGTGCCTTGGAAACATTCCCTGCAACTGTGTAACCTGCTGGTACAGACATTGCCCCTATGGACACTAGGAATTCAAATCCTTGCTGAGACATTGCTCCAGAGTACTTCCACTAGTGTTCCTCTACATGGTTTTGTGCAGTTGCAGTTGGAACTAACCTGTGAGGCCTAGGGATGTTCCTGACCACCAGTTTCTGAAAGCTTTGCTGGCTTTCAGACAATGTGGCGGGCTTGGAAAGAAGTTGCACCAGTCAGGACAAAGCAGAGCTTGAGCAGCTCCAGCACAGATCTATTTGTCACACAATGTAATATCATGGACAGCATTTGTAGGTAAGGAAAGTAATGCATAGAGGGGAAAATCTGTACAAAATAAGTTCTTGGAGTAAAAAAGGGTTCTCCAGAAAACCAGCTCTTAGAAAACCACTTTTATTGTCAGTTTGTGAGTCCCCCTTGTTTATCCTGAGCTGCATCAAATCCCTTTTTCTAACACTTTTGCTTGGCATCTTTTGATTCCCTCTGTCAGTAGCTGTATTAACAGAAGTATCTCTACACCTTCTGGCAAGATTCTTAGTCTGCCACTATATAAAACATCTCATTTCTTCCTTTCCAGTGAGGATCGAGTCATTGAACATTACAAGAAACTAAATGGACAGACAAGAGGTCAAGCAATTGTTAAGTAAGTGAAATAAGAGTGACTTCTTTGTTTTACCAGGATATATGTATACAGGGCTGTAAATACAATATGTAACCATGTCTCCCATCTTACTAATGCTTTATTTGATGTATTTCTGTTCTTTATTTTTAATAATTTATTATTTTTAAAAATTTATTAATTTACTTGATTTCTTACAGCATTTTTCAGAACATTCTCTCAGTTCCTCAGACATTCTCTTGTGTTGTTTTGCAGTTACATGAGCATTGTAGAATCTCTCCCAACATATGGAGTGCATTATTATGCAGTAAAGGTACGTGCGACAAAAAGAGTCATTTATTGAATTAAACTGTTGTTGGAGGGAGGTACAAAAAACCATCCTGCTTTCAGAATACAATACACTGCTACTAAGGTCTCATTTCACTTCCTGTGGTAGGATAAACTTATTTCAACTCTGTAGTGAATGTTTGGTAAATACAGCTCTAAAGAGGAAAATCCTGTTCTGGGAGATAAAAACTCTTGTAGTCCTATTGTGCTGGACTTACTCAGACCACAAGTAGCAGCAAGCTCTGGGGATACCAGTGAAGCAGCACCAACATCGCTGGTGCCACATCACTGAGAGACTCAATGCTTCACTCCTTTTTGTAGTTCCAGGAGGTCAGATCTCTCCCAGCTGGCAGATCCATGAGCTAAGGCCAGCCATGACCTGCAGCTCCCTTCACTTGAGATAGATATAGGTAGATGGATACAGATATAGTAAATCTTTTTAATGCCAAATCATTGTCCCATACTCTTAAAGATAATACATTCCCTCCCCAAACAGCTCTCTGCTTCTAACTATGTAGATTTAATGCAGGTATTCATGGAATCTCTCTTTTGTCTAATGATTTATCACCAGATCTTCCAATCTCATATAATTATTACTACTTCCCAGCTGTGTAAGGCTGTTTGTTAGGGGTTTTTTTAAGTAGAGAAATCAATAAACATATAAAGCAAGCTAGATCCACTCCCCAGAGCATATTTTCTCATCTATCACCCCTGAAGTTTTGATGTGTTTCATCGTTATCTCTCTGCACATACTATATGGCTTTTCATACATCTGTAATGTGTTGAACACATGGGGTACCATAAAAACACAAATATCTGACAGTACCTGAGTCATTTCTAGTCTATTCCTGCTAATGTGTATCGCATTTTGTGAAAAGCATTAGCCTCATCTTTTTCCAGAGGGCAGGATCCTTCCAGCTCCCTTTGTATCCAGATCTCTTGGACTACTCTAGATCAAGAAAAAATGTTGGACTGGGCTGGGTGTTCAAGCCTGCAAAGAACTGAGAGCTATTCCAGTGAACTCCCCATGATCAGTAGGTACCAGTGAGCAGCAATGAGGCAGCAAATATTGCCCGTAATAGGTTTGGCTCTGATTGATGTGGAGGTTTTAGTTCTGCTGCATTTCACCCTGCTATTCTCTATCACATTAACAGAACAAATGTAATTTCATTGAGGACTCCAGTTCAGTAAATTGCAAAGAGGCTGGTATCAGATATCAGCCATTACTCCATAAGGTCATTTTATTGCACACTCAGACACAAAGCAGTTGAGTCCAGGCCTGTCAGACCTTATCACTTGGTAACTCTCAGATCCCATTACTGCTGCATTTTCAAGATTCATGCTAAGATCCCTCCACATAATTCAAGTCAGATGGGTGCTTTGCTTTCCTTTCTCTCCCATCTGAGTGTTCAAAGTGAGTAATTTAGAGGGAAAAGAAAGAGGATGCACCACAGCACAAGGGACCCATGTCAAATCTCTCTACCTCTCTCAGAAGCATTTTGAGTACCCTGGTCACATCTGATGCATTTTAAGTGGTTTTATATATATATATGAGGGCTAAAACTGAAACAGATCTCTCCTAAACACCAGGGAGCTTTGTGACTTGAGGAAATTCAGCAGGGATAAATCTAAAAGCACCAGAGATATTGCTTAAAAACAAGTCCTCACCTTGAATAACAACCTAGGAAATCTCCAGCATTTTCCTGTCCTATTCAATATAACTCCCTCTGTTCTTTCTTCCAGGACAAGCAGGGAATTCCTTGGTGGTTAGGACTTAGCTACAAGGGGATTTTTCAATATGACTACCATGACAAAGTGAAACCAAGAAAGGTAAGTGTTTACTTTTCTATCAAGGTCTGGGCTTGCCACACATGTTATAGCTTGATTTGAGGGTGTGATATACAAATGTTGGCATTGATTCGTGCAATTTTGAAGGGTGTTGATTTTCTCCCAAACTCTACCTGAATGTCTGCAATGTCTGCAATGGACAAAAGTAGCTCTTCATTTATCAAATGATATGGTATGGGGGTAAATAAATGTCACTTAATCTTGCAACTTACACTTCTTTCTTGCGTGGTTCAGAAGACATAAACGGGAACTGAAGGACTGATTCTCTCAGGTGCTGGAGGCTTTCCATCTACTGCCTGTGGTGGGATTGATGGTGCTTAGCCAACCCTTGATAGTGTATTATCAAGCCAATGATCTGAGAGAGAGAAGAAGAGATAGGAAAGACTTTTACATTTAAAAATGGCATTTTTTTCCTAGAAGCAGCATTACATTTGATAAACAATAGTTTTACTAACTGAAGAGTTAACGTCAAGCTAGCAGGGCAAGATGACTGACCATATGCCCAGTATCTGACTTTTTAGGAATTTTCCTTCAAAATAGCTCACAAATCCAAGCATGGCATGCACAGATCTGATTACAAACCCAGGGCTTGGTCAGTGATGCCATGGCAGTCTGGTCTCATTATTCCTATTTTCAGTGAAGCTTTCAGTGCATCTGAAAATCAGAATTTCTCTCAGTTCTTCCAAATTGCCTTTGAGAAATCTAGCTAAGGAATGTCCTGCTCATTTGGGAGGAGGAATGTTTTGATCGTCTGAGCTCATCCTACCCATGTGTTGTGATTTTCGTACCTAGGATGCCATCTTAATATAGAAAGAGCTCCTCTCTGATCACATGCCCTGCAGGTGGGCATGCACAATCTGTTAGCAACAGAATTTGTTGTACTGCAAACTCATGGAGACATCAGGAGGCAAGGTTTCAGGCTTGCTTGCAAGCTGCAGAACTGGATGATTGGGAGCAACTAGGCAGCAATTCTATGGATGCAAATGCTTCCACGCTGAATTAATGTACTGCATTTCTCTTTGCATTGCCTCTGTGCCAAGATCCCTCCTCCCTTTCTTTCACCTCCTCTGATCCCATTCAAGTTGGACACTGCCTGGTGCTCACAGGTAGCATCTTCTATTAAAATATATTAGAATCAAGGTTTTGGTAGAAAACAACTGCTAAGGAGGCAGCAGGAAACAATAGGTGTATACAGATTAGCTTTTTATTCAATGAAGGCTATTTATTCATTGAAGGAAGGGACAAGGAGAGTAAGGAGGTCTTCCCAGAGTATCTGTACTCTAAAAGACACACCTATTTGGGATCAATCATTGCCTGCAGGGCAAGCTATACTCACATGTGATAGTTTCAGACGTGTTCAGGCAAAGTGTTTGCACCCACATATCTCCATTAGTGCCAACCCCCCAGGGAAGACATGTCCTTAAAAAATACCTTCAGAAGTCAAGTCTTAGTAATAGAAACATTTCTGTGGAGGAAAATAATGCCCTGCCATGACAGGACTCGGTCATTCATAAGCCATAGTCATTTTTATCAACCCTGACTGGACTAGGAGGTTGATGGAGAGCATCAGAAGTAGGAAGAGGTCAGGTACTCTGACTGCATGAGATGAGACAGGCATTTCCAATAGAAGACTCAAGCCTTCTTTTCAGCTTCTGTACTTTTTCTTCCTCTTAGCCACTCTGGGTGATCATAGCATAGGTTTTAGAGCTTGATAACATCTTGGCCAGTCTCTGTGTCCCTATAACTACCTCTAGCTTTCACATTGCTCCTCAAATCAGGGGCTGTAGCATCTCCTACCCTTTTTGTGTGAGTGTAACCCTAAAAAATTGTAAGTTTTCTCTTTATTGGGAGAAAATGATATATGAAATCCAGGAGACCCAAACCAGTGGTGCCACCTTATGTATAAACCACTGAGAACTTCTGTGGCTTAGCAGTAGTTGCCATAAATCTGGGAGGGAAGGTTGTGTGGAAAGGGAAAGCAGGAATTTCTGGGCTTGAGTTTGTCCATTGCTGTAATCCAGAGACCACAGCAGTGAAAAGACAGCCTAAATGAGCATTTCTCTGTTACATGATGCTTGCAAACCCCATCTATTGGCAGGGCTATTCCAAAATGTGCAGCCTAAATCAGGGAGAGAACTTGCATAGAGTGACTGAAGCTTCATTATTTCTTCATGGAGTGCTTATACCCTCTGCAGAGCAAATGAAAAGGCTTCTTACCCTACACAGGTGGTAAAACCCCTCTGGCAAGAGCAGCTCAACTGCCTTAGCAAGGTGCAAGGTTTAATCCTCTGCTAATTAGATTGTGAAATTGCACTTGATAACCCTGCTGTCTGGGAGTTTACCATAGTACCTTCATTTCCCTACACCAGCATGGGCTGATTCAAGCCTTTGCTGAGCAAACAGGAGGGGTAAACCTTACTGAACTTTCTGAAAGCTCAAAGGGGGAGCATGGGGGGAGAGGGAGATTGTGTCACCTCTGATCTTTATTGTGGTGTTCCTGCACATTGCCAATGCCAGAAACAAATAGAAAAATTACAATGGAAAAAAATCAATCTCCTTGAAAGAAACACAAGCAGAAAATTGTAGCAAGAAACCAACCTAAACCAAGATATATTTACATTAAATGCACATAAAAACCTTGCTTGCTTGTCTTACAAAGAAGTTTGTAATGTTTTCCTATATGTCATCCTAGATAGATTTCCATGCTTATTGTGTTGCAAAGAAAGCTGTAACCCAAACTAAGCAGCTGAGCCTGTATCTCAGGCAATCCCATTATCAGTCAGTCAAAACCATGGTTTTATTCAATTGCTGGAGTAAATCAGCCATGTGTCTCTAGAAACTTAACTAGGTTTGTCAGCAAGTTGGATGAGTCCAGAGAGGAGAATTGAGGCTGACACAAGGCCAGAACCTGATCTTGCCTGTGCTGTTCTCACTCAGGCAGAAGTCCTCCAGTATTACAGGGGATGCAGCTGAGATGGGGATCTGGCACTAAGTCTGAGGTGGTTCAGATGGGAATGTAGGGCTATTAAAGTGGAATGCAGCTTTTACTGGGCTGCAGAACCTAATGCAGCTCTGTGCTTCTACTTTTCTGTTTCTCCTGCCTGTGCTTGAATTCCATGGAAGCCCTGGAGCTACCCAAAGCCATCACTTTGAAGCTTATCATTCTCTCTTCCATATGTTCAGGGGCTAGCTCACAGACTCAG
The DNA here is from genome assembly GCA_002631895.1 of Agapornis roseicollis. Classification (NCBI taxonomy): domain Eukaryota; kingdom Metazoa; phylum Chordata; class Aves; order Psittaciformes; family Psittacidae; genus Agapornis; species Agapornis roseicollis. Next base: position 67,147 of record NDXB01008003.1, on the reverse strand, counting down.
CAAGCCCTGCCGAAGGCTTCCTTTTGCATGCTGCCTGTTTGAACCCAGATGCTGTCCTTATCAGTTATGATATGATAGCTGTTCATTCTTAGGTATTAAATAAATGCAACAGTTGGGTATACTCCACAAAATCCACCACTGCAGCTGAACAAGAAGAAGGGAGTGTCAAGTGAGAAAGGATGACTGCTGTCCTGCTAACCATATGCTGAGGCATTCTGGAAGTTCAGTAGTGGCTTGTAGAACCAGTGTCATTCGTGTAGCACCAGCACACAGCATCCAAATGGGTAGAATCCATCTCCCTCTGTGTTAAACAGGGCTTCTACAAACTCTTCCCTGTGAAAAGGCCCTTCAAGGCTTGGCATGCCTTGAAAAGCCCAACAAAAAAGAATTAATCTGCTGGGCTCTACCCACCTTGGATCAGCACCATCCAATATTCATGATAAACCAAAGCAAATTCTTTGGAACCAGGTCTTCAGAGAGTATGTTCCAGCATCACTCTCTCACAAGCCACTGAGGCTGCAGTGAACAAACCTCTCATTCTCAGTGAAGGGTCATTTGGGTTTGTTTTGGAATTGCAATTGGAGAGCAATTGGAAAGAAAGAGCAAGGCACAGCAGCCCCCTGAGTGACTCTATTGTCTGTGAGCGGTGGCTGCTCATTTTAACCAGCAGGTAGGGATGTAACTCCACTCCATCACTGGAGACCTGTACATGCAGTAGAAGCAGCATAGCCGGGAGCTGTGGGATCTGAATGTCCAAGCAGTTGTAGTAGCACCAGGCATATCTCTGTCATTCTAGTGAGATATTCCCACTGATTTAAGAGCCCAAAGGCATCTTTTAGTGCATACAGCTTAACAGTTAGTAAACAATTCACTCCAAGCTGAAGAGTGAATGATTAACAGAGGCAGCCAAAGGACTTCCATATGGCCAATAAACATACAGAGAAAATGTTTAACTTGTCACCAGAAATAAAATCACCTTAAAGTGGGGTCTGATAGTGTTTGTTTGCTTTGCGAGAAATGCCCATTTTCTTCACAGAGGTCTAGTGGAAATGAAACTTAAGACGAGCTTTTTTTCTCAGGCTCATAGACACTATCAGTGTTCCCATTCTCTGGGTGACTGAACAGAACTCAAGGGGGATAAAGACTTTTGGAAATAAGATATCCCAAAATTCAGCTGTGAATGTGGCTTGACAAAGATTCTCCCTTTGACAGCCAAACATCAGTTTCTGCCATTTTATCACAGTGTTATCCTTTCTCTGAGATGAAATGAAGCATGCTATGAAAATATTCTGTCCCTTCCCATGAGGTCTGCACAATGCTCTATGGATTCTCATTACAGAAGAATTTCATTTGTTGTGAATCCAAAGCAACAGTAACAGATTGACTTCCCATTTAAACATGCAAAACCAACAGCTGAGTTGGACAAATCCTACCATGCAATACAAAGTCAAAGTAAAATCAGGAGCTTTAGGTGTCTGATCAGAGAGAAATCAACTACTTGTCCAAAGAACAAGCAAAGTAATCAGCACTTTCTCTGTCCAGAAAGTGAAAGATCATTGTGTGATGTTACTTGGCCTTTTCCAAACAAAAGATAGAGTGAACTTTCCCAATTCCAAAGGCAAAATGAGCTATTTACACAGGAGGAGCAACAGCCTAATTAAGAGCTGGTTTATTGCAGAACAAATAGAGATCCTCTCTGCTGTAGGGCATAATGAAGTCAGTAATTGCATTGATGGAGTGGTTAAACTTGTGCTTCCTGTGGTGAAGGAATGACAGACCAGTAACTTAGAAAAACATTAAGTAGGGATTGATGTGAAATGTAGAGAAACCAGTGAATGCTGGGGAGGAGGGAGCTGACAAATTGGTCTCTATCCTGACTGACCATAGAACATCAGGACAGTCAAAAGGGTAGAAGAAACATGAAATTCAAATTCGTTACAGGGAGCCCTATTCATTTTTATAACTCCTTGCCACATGATATAAGAGATCAAGAGTTTAGAAAGGTTGAAGAAAGGACTTAAAATGTGACCATTCATCAAGAGTTTTAACATCAAATTGGTTGGTTTAAAGCAGGATTTTGGGACATCTTATAATCTCTCATGTTCAAGGAGGGTCTTTGATTTGGCAGCTACCTGGTTTCTGTTGTCAGAGGTATGGAGTATGTGTAACACTTCTCTCATTGGCATAGCACTGAGCCATAAGGTATAGTCAGAAAGGGTTGGCCTTTCTCTAGAGCATCCACAATCAACTGGGACCAGGCACAACATACTGAACTCACATCTAACCGGGCTGTTCTTGGAACAGCATCACTTCCTAAGACCTCTGCAAACATCTTTGCCTTGCAGGCAGGGGTAAAAGACTTCACATTTATAAACGATACAAGAGGAGCAGAACACATTTCCAGGAAGTACTGGTTTAAAAGCCAGTGGAGTCCCAGTGGCATAGCAGTGATAAATTATTCACTGTGATTAGCTGACTGCTAAGGACTACCTGCTGACTCCTTCTGCTCAGCGCTTTTATTTCTCTTCCCCTTGCTGATCCTTCATGCTTTTTGGATTATGGACTTGGCTGTAAACTGAACCAGTCTTCAGGTCACGGCGGGTTCAACTCATTTTATAGTGCAGTAATTCAGTCTTGGGTTTGTATTTGGAAATGTGGAGCACTGGAGGAGGGAAACATAGACAAAGCGAGGTTCCTCACCATGCTGTTTCTTCTTATAGAGGTTGCTCGCCTAATTTCCTTCCATATCAAAATGTAAGACCCAGTCCTGTGGCTGTTGAAAAGCAGTCGCAGTTTAAGACCTTCCCCTGATGAAATGTCTTATTCCATCCTTGTTACATAGGAGACCATGTTCTCACCTGCACCTTTTTGGCTGCTGCTTGCCCTTGGATTGAGGCATTTACTATCCAGTATCAGACTCTCCCCCTTTCAGCACCCTCTACCCCATACCTTACCACTGCACATCACTATGCCACAAAGCTGCCAAGCACACTGGGAGGTGAATAAATCAGAGCACATTGGGCTGGAAAGCAGGATTTTGTCCCTGATGCTGGTTTCCACTGGATTTGGCTGGACATGCCACTGGGCTGCGATTCAGTAAACACTGGCAGCAGCATCAGTTGAAGTGGCCTTCACAGCCCTCCTCCCCCATCACAATCCTGCCACCAGAGCTCATTTCCTCCTCTGGGCCCCTTCCTAAGTCACGCTGGTACAATTGTGTAGCTGGGAAGGAAACTGCTCCAGAGAAGGGATCAGAGCTCAGCCATAAAAAATGGTCACTTTTAACCTTGATCAGTTCCCAATCCTATTCACCATCTGGCCCACAACAAGTATCCTACAGCAGAGCTGTAGGAGCTGGGTTTGGGGGCAGGCTGCATAAATCATGGCAGCCAAAGGAATAAGCTGCTATTAACCTAAAAAATAACTTTGTGGGGAGAAACAAGGATTCCATAGCTTGGCACAAGACAGAAGTAATCTGGTTGCATGAAATTTTCCATGTTTGAACCAGGACAGATTAACAGGTATAGGTCATTATCACCACTCTTTCTCGTATAGGAAAAGTTTGCTTCAGTGTCTCTTGCAAACAGGACTAAATAGATTGGGTAGGTAAAGCAACTTTTTAACTTATAGAACAGTCATGCTCAGTTTCCATTACCGAAGTAAGTAGCTTGTTCAACTACAATGCTTGTGAACACTAATCTAAGGCCCTGCTGTTTTATAAGGAAGGCAGCACTGGTTTGTATCTTGGCAGTTAAGTTTATGTGTCCTGTGGTGATAGCATCAGGCACACAGCCCCCAGAGATTTCTGTGAGAATTTACATTCATGAAGGCTACAACATGACATCTCATCCTTGATCCAGCCAAGTCAAGGCCATGGCTACCATTAACTATAGGAGCAGTCTCATCAAAGCAGAACTCCCTGGCTCTAAGTGATTTGTCATATTCAGGTCTTAAACGGTAGTTCACTATAAAAGCAGCAGCCAAGTCTTAAATGATTCTGCAGCACAGCAAGAACTTCAACAAGATGCAAAGACAAATCACTCTGACAGCACACAGTGAAATAGATTGGACATCAGTGGCCCAGAGTTCAGGTGGAGATCTGGAGCAGGATTGAAACCTCCTTGAGCATTTATGCTTGGCTCTGAAGGGATAGGAGGCTCCCCATGTGTTCCACACTTCTCAAATATCGTCTCAGCCCAGCAAGGACTCCCTGTTTCAAAGGTCCCAGCTTTTTTATCAGCAGATGGAGCCAAACAGGGGCCCAGTTACCCACTGGCTATGAATATGAGGCATTGGGTCGAGGGAGGGGATTCTCCCTCTTCACTCTGCTCTTGTGAGATCCCACCTGCAGTCCTGCATTCAGCTTTGAGGCCCCAACATGCAAGGGATGTGGACTTGCTCAAGCGAGTCCAGAGGAGGCTACAAAGATGACCAGAGAACTGGAGCAGCTCTGCTCTGGAAACAGGCTGAGAGAGCTGGGCTTGATTAGCCTGGAGTAGAGGAGGCTTCTTAAGGGGAGACCTTAGAGTAGTCTTTCAACACCTAAAGGCAGCCTACAAGAAATCTGGAGAGGGGCTTTTTACAAGGGCATGTAAGAATACCAAAAGGGGGAATGGTTTCAAACTGATAGAGGGGAGATTGAGATGAACTCTTAGTCAGAAGTTCTTCACTGTGAAGGTGCTGAGGCCCTCACACAGGTTGCACAGAGAAGTTGTGGCTGCACCATCCCTGGTGATGTTCAAGGCCAGGTTGGAGCAACCTGCTCTAGTGGAAGGTCTCTCTGCCCGTGGCAGAGGGTTGGAACTGGATGAGCTTTGAGGTCCCTTCCAACCCAAACCATTCCATGACTACAATTTAAGTCAGTGGCCTGGACATGAGACTCAGGAGGTCAGGCACTGCAGCCCATTATCACGTACATGGTTTGTGGGCAGGATAAGTGATACTAGGATGCCACAGCTGATTCATAGCTATGGACTGGCCACCTTATATCTAACTATATCGGAAAGATCTTCAATGTAGAGAGATCTAATCACTTTGACTTGCTTGTGGAGGGTGAAATGGAGAAAATGTAACTTCCAAGAACCAGGAAAAAAGAAAATCCCTGTAGATATATTGATTTAGAAACATCCAGCATAGTGACAGCAAAGTAACATCTAACAGCATATAGCAAGTACATATGTGCAGTGAAGGTGGATTTGGTTGTATATAAAGTCAAAGCCTAATCTCCCAGTCCTTATGGAGTTATCGACACAAATATCAAGTTGCATTATGTAGACAAATAATGCTTCATCCAAATAGCAGCTCTTCCCTCTGTGATCTGATGCTTTGCTGTCTCTCTGAGCCAATAAACCACTCTGAAATTGAATAGAGAATTGTCTCTCCATCATGGAAATGAATGCAGAGTGCTGATTATATAGATCTAGATGCAATTTGTTTGGTCAAGCCAGAGATGGTTTTGGTGACAGTGTGGTCCCATGACAAGAGCACACAGCAAAAGGGAGCTGAAATTGAACCAGAAGTTGTTTGTCCATTTGGCAAGAAACAGAGCTCTGAAGTTTAAAGGAAGAAGTAATTAGATAGTGAACTGGGACTGCTGACAGACCACTGCAACTCTTGCTTACCCAAGCTACACTCCCATTCCATGGGGGAAGGGAGGATGACAGCCACTGGGAAGATCATTGGTAGGGCTGTTTCCCACATCAAATCACACAGGAAACCTTCTATTTTTTTGTTTTGGGAAGGGAAAGAAAAAAGAAATCCCCCAGACTAATAGAAACACAGGAATGAATGGAAGTGTGGCAGGATGGAGGACTATGTTACAGTGCAGCATCCCCATCTCATGACCTGGGGGCACCCGCAGTAATGGTCACACTAACTCATAGGTGACAGCCCACGGAAATCTCTTGGTATATCTGCCCCTGAAACAAGAAACTATTTGTCTGAGCTAAGATGGTGGTGTTCTGCCTGGACCAAATCCTTCCTCCTTCACTTTAACTAGTTTGACAGAAATATGATTGATGGAAACAGGGTTGGCTTGAGGCAGAACACAAACCCATGCCCGGAAACCATGGCCCCACTGAAATCACTGAGACAAAACTGCCATTGACTTCACTGGAGCTATGATTTCCATAGAGTTTAAGGCCAAAAAGGGACCACTCAGAACCTCCACCCTGACCTCCTGCATAACTCAGCCTCTTGAATTTTGCTTACTGTTTTGTTCAGTGGAGGGAATTACATTTCCAAGGAGGAATTCTTTATTGTTCTGTTTGTTTTTTTCTTTAAAGTGGAAAACAAAAGACTGGGAAGTTTGTAGCTGCACTCATGGAAGCTGTGTGAAAATGCTGTCATTGTTCAGCTCCATTGTCTAGTACCAGTTTTAGTAATGGGATGTCATCCAGGGTTGGCTCTTGCCATAGTGTAGGCAAGGCAAGGGATTGCATTTGAGCTGCTAGAAATGTGCCATGCTATTTCCCTGCCTTTCCTAGAAGCCTTTCAGAGCACTCAGTCTGGGTGGTAGCCCATGCATTTGGAGGGATGATTGTTCCTGCTGCACAGTATGATTTAACAAAGCATTAATCATCTTAAGAAGCTACAAGACTTGAAGGACTGGGAGACACCATATAGGTCAGTAAGTCCAACAGCAATTATAGTTGGTCATTTATTAGATGCTTAGAATCAAAGCAAAATTTGGGTCAAAAAGGCCTCTGGAGGTCTCTAACCCAACCTCCTGCTCAAAGCTGGGGCCAGCTTCAGAGTTTGATCAGGTTACTCACAGCCCTAGTGTTTGACCACCTTCACTGACTGGTGGGTTTTTATACATGGTTTGGGGTTTTTTTGTATACCTAGTCAGAATTTCCCTTGCTGCAACCCTGCAACCTGCAACACTGCCTCTTATACTTTCAGTGGGCACCTCTGAGGAAAGCCTATCTGTCTCTGTTACCTTTGTAGATCCCCTTCAGGTCAACAAGACCAACAAGAGCAGACAAAGAGCAGGTAGATCCTCTACAGACTTCTGTAGATGGTTTGATTCTGAAGAGCCACCAAGCATGGTATCTGAAACCCCTGAGAGCATGTGCATTGCTAAGTAACCCTGTCCAGCCTTTGCCCCATCTCATGTTCTTCAGAGGAAGACATACAGAGAAAGAAAACAAGACACCAAATACCTCAGCATTTGTGTCTGCTTCTTAATAGACCAAATACAGAACAGTTCACACAGTGTACAGCTTCAGTGCACTTGCCCAGTGCCAACTCCAAAAGGGAGGAAAGGACCCAGTGCCCCAATCCCAGGGTAGAGATGCTTTACAAAAGGTTTACCTATTACAGAAGGTACTATTTGGGCATGTTTCTCTAGGTACCATAATCCAGAGAGCACTGTATTGCCCTTCAGCAACACTCTCCATGCTGACCCTTGGCTGCAGGGCAACACAGGAGCCAGCAACAGCTTCATTATTGACAGGGGATTCCAAATGGTCCCTCCACTGGATACACAGCCAAGGCTTTCCCAAGCACAACCTAATGTAGATTAACTCACCTCCCCGCACCTCAGCGAAGTCCAGGTCACCCAGGACAGGAGTGGCCAAGCCATTAACACTCCCCTGTGCTCCATTCACAGAACACCCTCCCTTCTTTATCAGGAACATCTTTCAGTGCTCTCCCGCTGACCCTACCTGCTGCTGTGTGCAAGCTTCACAGAACCAGCCCCACGGTCAATAACCATGGTAAAATTCAGACTCACATGGCTGAAGTGGATGCAGATTCCAGGGCCTCCTCTCCTCCAGGCTCAGCTTAATTAGGGAGCAGCCAGCAAACCACAAGTGCGCTCACAAAAGAGCTTGCGTCTGAAGGGCTTTGACTGCAGCTCTTTGTAACTACTCACAAACATCTGGTGCCTGGCAAGCTCGCCTGCCTCTTGGAAGGGGTTTCCAATGAGAAAATTCCTGTAGCTTGCACCTGAAGCCTCCGGAGCGCACCGTGCAGAGCTCAGATCTCTCCCCTGGCTCCTCTTTTAAGTTGCCAGCTTTGCAGAAAAGCCATTTCTGGCACTGGCTGCCCCTCCATGGCCTCCCCACCCACCCCAATGCATTTTAAACAGTGCACATGGTCCGACAGGGAACAGTTGTTCCCTTGAAAGTTCATGGGTTGATAAGCAGTTTTGTTAATTCAAGTGATAGTGTCAGTTCCAGTTTTACTGGTGCAATGAAAGAGGGCTCACACTGGGGACAGTCACCCCAGGGAAGAGGCAAATAAGGGTAATGCTCTTCTCCCCTTCTAGTAGCCTCTTTCACATGCTTGAGTGTGCAGCTACACTCAAAAGCCAGTCTCAGAGAGACTTCCTTAAGCATCTATTGAAGATTAAATGATCTCATGTGCAGCCTGTAATGATGGCCACTAACAAAAATTGTTCCCATCTGAAAGCTGCCCTGTGCTCCCTGATCCAAATTGGGCTGCTGACCTCAGAAGAGATCCCAGTGAGCAAACTACCACATCACAGAAGCTCAGCTCGCCACGAGCACCACTAATTGTGCCCTTGTCTGCAGGCTCCGACCAAAGGCAGCTACTAAAGGGCAGGGGAGCTGTGCTCTCAGCTTGTATTACCAAGTGACTCTCTCTTGAGCCTCTTTTCCAGTGTGTCTGGGGAGATGCTGTCCCAGTCCCTGCTGTGAAGTACCTTTTGTATGGCAAAAAATCACTGCACCCTAATATGACTCCGTTAAAGCCCATATGAATTGTTTCATTCACAAAATCAGGTGTTGGATTCAGCGCTGCAAAGTAGCCAAAGACCATCATAAGCCAAATAACCCAAACCCAGGCCCAGTCTTGGTGCAGGAAGAGGCAAACCTGCCATGAACATGGGTGCTTTGACCCAAACTAGCCCCCAGACCAGCACACATCTGCTGTCACTGCATTTCCACAAGACTCTTGAAATTACGACCAGCTCCCTGCTGTGTCTCATATTCCCCAGTAAAGGCTGCAAGTGGTAAAAGGATCTTGATGGGTAAAAGTTACGCTTCCATTTAAGAAGACCCTAATGGCACCTTGTGCATCTGTCACTGAATTAACATCCATTTGAAACCATACATAACTGGTGAAGGGAACAGCTTGCTTACATTAGAGGTCTGGCTGAAGGGAGACCTTGGGCTTTGCTTCTCCTGGGGGGTTGTGATCAGTGAACACAAAAGCAGATACTTCCTTGCGGGTATTCACAGCTTTGCAGATAGTATCCCTTAGGCAGGTTGAGACTTCTGAGATCAGCGTGGGGAAAGGGAATGGGAGACTGCAGAATAACATTTGGGGAGCAGAGGGAGGCAGTTACAGCGACCATAAAACACCCATGCACATTCTGGAGAGCAAAGCTGTGGAACAAGAGGCACAACCTCAGGTTGTGGGGTCACTTTCACCCCCTCCCTCCCAAAGGTGCCTCTTTCTGCACCCTGCCAGGAAAAAACAAAGAAACTGAATGTAAAAATGCAGCGATCTGGGGCTCCAGGGCCCAAACCGTAGGTGTCTAATGCTGTTTTAGGCACTGCTGGGGGATCCAAGACATCTGCACAGGGCTGGCATATACAGCACCGGAGCCACAGCAGGCTCCATCCCGGGATACCCCGGGGCATGGAATGCAGCACTCACGCCTACGTTTGGGCATCTGAACAGCTCCCCAGAGCACCAAGTGTTTGGACAGTTGGAGTTAATCATGGAAGGGAAACAGAGCTGCAGTGAGGTCTGGTAGCAGAGTGGGTAGAATAGGAAAGGATCCGAGCACAGGGAACAATCTGGTTTAGTCCGAGGGAAAAGGATGGGGAGGAGCACAGCTGCTAGCAGGTTGGAAAAGGCTTTCAAATTCCTTCTGCATCATGCTGACGTTTAGTCATAAATGACAACAGGGGACCCTGGAACAGCAAGATGCTGTCTGAAGGGTGTGATCTGCTGGGCTTTTAGACTCTGATGTGTTCCACATGTCTGAGCACCTCCCAGACATGTCCTCTGCACATGCTATGCAGCCACATTATCCTCCCCATCTTGGGACAGGCATCTGGAAGTGCGGAGGGATGTTTTCGGCAGCCCACATCACAAGTCTCAGGCCTGACCCCAGTTGTCAGTGGGAGTTTAGGCCCCAAACTTCCTTTCAGTGCTTTTGAAGCTGGAGGCTTGCAAGGGAGACAGACTTCAGGTTTAGACCTTAGCTCCTGGCTTAACCTTTCACCCTGTGCCTGTCCTCCCTCCTTGGGTAAAATGGGGTATTTCTGTGCTTCCTTTGATGATGACAACTTTTATTCAGCAATTAATTTTTCCAGTGGAGGAATAACATAATCCTCTGAGGACAGCATGAGCCAGCCCTTCAAGCTTCCCATCCCTCCTGGCCCCTATCCTCCCTTACCCTCCTGCAACACAGACAGCCCCAGAGTATGGAACAGCTCAGTGCCCTCCTTATCTCAGCCTTCCTCCTAAACACCCTCTTATAGAAAGAAAAGAAAGTGGGAAATAAGTAAATAAATGACAAATAAGTTGGTTAGAAACTTTTCCCAACACAAGTATTTTCAGTTTTGCAGCTCCTGAGATATCAGCGAGGAGGAAATTGTGGGTTCTCGACATGGCTTGGTTTATTCTCTAGATTGCACCTCCATCAGCAGCTTAATCAGTGCAAATCAAATTACTCCTCCTGTTTACTTATCTCCAGAGCGCTGACACTGGCAAGCAGCTTATCTCATCATGGCAGGAGCCAGCGCCTTCCTTGGGGGTAGGACAGGAACTCCACAGAAGCTGCTTGCAGTGGGAGAAGGAGAATAAATCAGGGAAGCTCTGCTGGCTCTGCTCCCCAGCACCGAGGTTACACTGCTGCTTGCTAAGGGTAGTGAGGGAAGCCAAAATGTGGGATGCCCAAGGGGTGGAGGCTGCCTCCTCCCCGTGGATGAGCAGCCTGGAAGGCAGGGTTTGGGATTTTGGCTGATTTGTAAAGAGGAGGTGGTGGTGGCCCTGTCCATTGCAGTGACATCTGGTTTGTAAGTGAAGTGGTTTGCAGAGCTGACGCCACTCCTTCATGCTGCTTCTGTAGTCACTCCTCCCTCCTGCCTGGGAGATGAGGGCTATGTCACAGCAGAGGTATGGGGCACAGAGACTGTGTGAGCACATCCAGGAGCACCTACACTCAGTGTACATTCAGTGTACAGACAGAGTATACGCTTAGCGTGACCCATGATGATGCTGGGGCAGGGCATACAGTCAGCACCCAGGAGACCTGCATTTCACTCCCATGACTGAGTAAACTGGCTTCTCCCAGTGCCCAGAGAAGCTGTGGCTGCTGCATTCCTGTCAGTGTTCAAGGCAAGGTTGGACACAGGGGCTTGGAGCAACCTGCTCCAGTGGAAGGTGTCCCTGTCTGTGGCAGGGGTTGGAGCTGGATGAGCTTTAAGATCCCTTCCAATCCATTCTATGATTCTATGACTGCTTCATGTGTCAGTTCCACCTTGGTGACAGTGTCTGAACACTGCTTTGCTATGCCCAACAGGGCAGCCTGTGCAACAGGGGCAGGAATATGCCTTTTTTTATTGCTGTTTCACATCACCGGGAGCACGCTGGAGCCTCGGACAACACCAACACGAGTCTGCCAGTGCCTGAGTAGATGAACTGACCCTGCTCCTGCGAGTTTTATGTTGATTATGGGGCAAAAGCAACGCTAAGTATCATAAGCCATCCCGTGGGGGTCTCGCCCACTCAGCCAGGCCACCTTTACCCCTCTCAGGTCCGGCCTGTGCACCCACAGCCCGGAGGCGAACCTGGCAGAGCTCCCGGAGGGATAATCAGCTGAATCCCGGTTTTCCTTTGCCGTGCACGTGTCCAACCCCTATTAACCCTGCCAAGTGAAACGGCGCCCTCCCCTGTCCGTTCCCCCCCGCCAGCATCGGGGCCGGGCGGGTCGGAGCCCCTCGCCACGGGGCTGCCCCGGCTGCTGGGGAGGGAGGGGGACGGACAACGGACGGGCGGGACGCGGGGCCGGGCCGGGGCGGAGCGGAGAAGGGAGCTGCCGCCGCTGTAGCGCCGGGAGGAAGCGGGGCTGGGTAAGGACTGGCGCAGAGGCGCCTCACCGCCTGCTTGTTGTCCCCGCAGATCTTCCAATGGAGGCAGCTGGAGAACCTCTATTTCCGCGAGAAGAAGTTCTCGGTGGAGGTGCACGACCCGCGCAGGTGAGCGCCGAGACGGGAAGAGAGGGGATAAGTTGTGCAGAGACGGGACGAGACGGGGTAAACCGGGCTAAGCCATTCTGAGCCGGGCTTTGCAGTGCTGAGCCGGGCTGATCCGTGCCGAGGTATTCCGAGCTGGGCTGATCCGTGCCGCGCTATCCCAAGAAGGGCTAAGCCATGACGAGCCAGGGTGAGCCCTCTCGAGCTATTTCGTGCAGGGCTGAGCCATGCCGAGCCATTCTGAGCCGGGCTTTGCAGTGCAGAGCCGGGCTGATCCGTGCCGAGTCGGGCTGAATCGTGCCGACCCATTCCGAGCCGGGATGAGTCGCGCAGAGCCATACCGAGCCGGGCTTTGCAGTGCGGAGCCGGGTCGTGCCGAGCCATGTCGTGGAGACGCGCTCCCCGCGCTGCTGTGCGGGGCTGGCCGCGCTCGGAAACCGGGGAACCCCTAATGAAGGAGCAGCAGGCACCCCTCCGGGGCTGCTGCTTCCTTCCAGCGGGGCACTAAGGGTTCGGGTGGGTGTTTTCCAGGATGTGTTTCCCCTGGGCTCTCAGCAGTATTTGTTTTCCTCTTCCCTCTATTTTGGCTGCCGGCACCCCGATACATGCAGGGAGGAGTTGCCTTGTCCCCGTGTTGCACTTGGAGCCCGGAGATGGGCGCCAGATCTCGTACTCACATGTTGCCTTGTAAATAAATATTCAGTAGTGCAACTGAAAGGAATGGCACTGTACCAGGGCTTTACCGTCTGGCTGGATGAGAGCCCATCAGTCTTTTTGGCACGGGAGCCTTTCTTTTCCCTTGCTTTACAAACGTAACGCGGGAGAGAGTGAGTTCCAGTGAGTGTGCTACATCTAATCAAGTACATTCTGCACCCTCTGCTTGTGTGTGGTGGTGGATGGTGACCACAGTGACCCATATGTGTGTTGCTTTGTAGGTTGTTCTCACTAAAACCAATGTCCCACTTGCAAAATGAGTATGAATCGCTCAGCTGTGAGCCTGTTTCACCTGTTCCCCATGCCTATCTGTCTGCTAATGCATGTACTTTTATTAGGAGAATTTTGCATGCAGTTTCTATGCTTATTTGCCCTGATATGAGCACAACACACCAGTCCAACGGTGCCTGTTTCCATAGGTGCATTCTGTTAAAGCAGTAACTGAGCAAGCAGCTTCAATCTTGTGCAGCTCCAGGTCAGCAGAGCCTTGTTGCATCTGCTTAACATTAAGCATGTAAATAGTAGCACAAAACCTAGCAGAGCAAAGTTGAGAATACATTGGGAGAGCTTCCAGCCACAGAGGCTGTGGATGCTGCACTCCTTCCCCACCAAACATCTGAAATGCATGCTGAAAGCCACAGGCAGCAAGAAGCCCCTCAGCACCCAGGCTGGCCATTTCCTGGGAGCAGCAATCATAGAATCATCCCAGACTGGTTTGGGTTGGAAGGGACCTTAAAGCTTATCCAGTTCCAGCCCCCTGCCACAGGCAGGGACACCTTCCACTGGAGCAGGTTGCTCCAAGCCTCTGTGTCCAACCTGGCCTTGAACACTACCAGGGATGGGGCAGCCACAGCTTCTCTGGGCACCCTGTGCCAGCGCCTCAACACCCTCACAGGGAAGCAATTCTTCCTAATATCTAATCTAGATCTCCACTCGTTCAGTTTGAAGCCATTCCCCTTTGTGCTATTCCTACATGCCATTGTAAAACATCCCTCTCCAGATTTACCCCTTTAGGTATTGAAAGACTATTATAAGGCAAGGAAATAGTTATAATCGCAAGGGAAAGTAACCAAATAGCTCTGGGATCTCAGAATCATGATCTTTGCAACTCAGTGTCATGCTTGAAATGTGACCACACAGAGGATCCTCCTGTGTGTTGTTTGTATTTAAATGATGGGAATTACTGACATAGAAGAGCTGCCGTTTTTCATTTCACTGTGTTCAACACCAGGAGGACAAAACCGCATCCCAGGTTGTCAGCCTGGTACTTCCTCACCACAAGGAAATGAATGTGGCTGGTTTTTGTACCCACAGAATACCACCACCTGGGTCAAGACAGTGCTCTGTGAAGCAGCACAGCACATTGGAGTTACATGGTGGGAACACAATTCAGGTTGTAGCCTCCTGGCCAAGCGGGATGGGCTCCTGCAAGGAGCTGTTTGGTATGTGGAGGTGGAGGAGTAGCCAACACAGTGCTCTCTCCACATTCCTCTCCATGTAGCCAAACCAGAGCCTGAGTCAGCGAAGCCACAGTCACAGGAGAGCAAGCACTGCTCCATGGCTGTGGCCAGGGCTGGTCAGCACAATGTGTGTTTGTAAGACCTGCCCCTGCCCATGGCTTCCTGTCCTGAACAAACCATTTAACATCTCTTCATCGTGGTTGCTTATCCCATAAAAGAGGGAAGTGATACATTTTAGGGGGTATCAGCAGGGTTAATTCCATAGGAGCATGCAGGGGAGTCATGAAGAAGAACCATGAGCCATGTCTCACAGGTCCCCAGGAGATAGCTGTGAAAAGCAAGCCCACAGCTCTGACCAGCTAAGTCTGCAGGGTTTCTAACTGGGGCTGCAGATTTGATAGAAAACATGTACAGATCCTGAAACAAAAAATGATTGGAAATTACTGCTTTTAAGGTCAGAAGATGAATGGCTTGCAGGGAATGTTTGCATGAGTTCAAAATGAGTAACTGCACTTGAACTGAATAGGATGACACCGGAATTAAGGCTTTAGCGCATGTCCAAGTGCCTTAATGCCTTAAAACTTAGTACACTGTGGTAGGTTATGTCCCTTAAACCAACATAAAGCATCCACAGTTGGATCCCCTTTCCAGCCTCAAATGCGAGAGCACTGCCTTCATTCTCTGTGCAGTGACAGATTGAAGCAGCCCAGCACATGCCCTCATTAGGACCATCAGCTGCAGTCCTGCTGCATCTGTACAGAGCTTTCTCACAAGACCACTACTCATAATGGGACCAGGTCTTCTGCTCCAGCCTCATGGAAAGGACTCAGCACAGGGTAACACTGAAACATGAGATCCCAGTGGTTTCAGGCATTGTTTGCATTGGCCGTGGCTGTTTTCTCAGAGACATTTCACTCCAGTTTGTAGCTTTGCAATTGGACTGTAATGCATTTTGCAACACTGAGAAGACTCTGACATAAGAGCTTTCAGCCCTGGCCCAGGCTGAAGTTCCCACTTTGCTGCAGAGCTTTGCTTTGCTTTCACTCTTGCCTCTCTCACAGCTTTCTTTGACCATGGGCCTCCCCATACTCACCTACAAGACTGTAGCCCACAGGCACAAGAGGAGAGGTGGCCAGTGCAGGTACAGGAGGGAAACCACTTTCTTAGCAAGGCTTGAGGACTTCTAAGTGCTGGTAAAAGAGTTGGCCATCCCTTGCAGTCCACAGCAGGACTCCTGGGCTGTCTTTCAGTGTCACCTCCATGGATTGTGGCAGCCCCTCCATAGCACATCCTGCACTGGCCTCTCTACACCATCCATGCCCCCGTGTTACAGGCTGTAACAGAAGTGCCATGTTTCTGACCTAACCTCTATACCCATGCTCACATCATAATTATACTCCACCACAACTCTTCTTAACAGACTAGAGAGGGAGGACCTCATGTATCTGGGGCACTGTAGATCAGTGGGTTAGTTTACTCCAGCCAGTGCTACATCCCTGCAGTGGAAGGAGTTCTGCAACCAGGACACTATGTGTGAAGGTGTCAGGGGCTGGAGGTGAGGGTCGGGAGGAATACTCAAGCAGTTCTTTACAGCTGTGCAAGCATGGGAAAACTTAACCTTTTGCTAATGATTGAGGACAATTGGGAGTCACGGAGGGAAACATTTAGTTCTCATTTTTCCTGGGTTTATATTCACTCAGCTAATTGCCGAGTCACATTCTTCTCTCCAGGGCATGAGGCAGCCCTCTCCAAGCCTCACAGCTCCCCTTTCCCATTACACCTTGGCAAGTCCTGCTACATCTGTTTACAACTGAGGAAACAAAGGTATTTTAAGAGCTTCTCCCACATTCCCTAAAGCAGCCATTGATCTAATGGATCTCTAGTTGTCACCTGGGTCCTAATATTTGAGAGCCAATGTCCAAAGCCAGAAGTAGTGAAGGGTGTGAGGACTTTGCCTTGGGTGTCTCAGCGATTGAAGAGACACACAGGATTCACACATGCTTTGGCACTGGTGACTCCCCTGGGACATGTAGCAGGTCAGCATCAGCTCAGCCAAACCCAGGAATACAGTCTGAACTGGACAAACTGCAAGATCTTTACTGTTAGTCCTCTGGAGCTTGCTAACTTGAGTAGTAGTAGGGTAAATGCTTTCCTGGCTGATTGGCTTTTTATTGCTGTTCTCTAAGCATTTTTTTCCATTAGCATAAGGGTGTGCACAGTAAAGACAGCAGCTTTTACTATTAGGCCTGTGGTAGATTTTGATATAGAGAACAACCTGAAGAAACCTTGGTCTAACTCCAGTTAATTCTTTTCTCTCCAGGGCATCTGTGACCAGGAGGACTTTTGGGCATAGTGGCATTGCTGTGCATACGTGGTACGCCTGTCCAGCTCTAATAAAGTCTATCTGGGCTATGGCCATTAGTCAACATCAGTTCTACCTGGACAGAAAGCAAAGCAAGGTAAGCATGGTGGAGGTGGGAAGTGCATGTTGTGGTGGGTGAGTCCTTCTCAACTCCTCCCAGTCAGAGCAAGGCCAAGTCCAGATGCTGGCTTCTTTCCTGCCTTCCCATTCCACTTGAGATCAAAAAAATGGGCAGATTGACTTAAAATATCTACTGGCTTTGGCCAGATTGAGGGAATTTGCATCAAATCCATTTCTATGGGAGTGAGGATTGAGGGAAAGGTTGTACTGAACTGTGGCCAAAATGGAAGAGACAACGTTTACAAGCAGATAGGGTCACATCCCTGTCTGGATGGTTTCCACGTGTCTTCTGGTACTTGAAGTCTGTCATAAAGTTGGGGCAGCTTCCAATAACTGAATTTAAAGTAGCCTCACACTCTGTACCTGTTTCTGAGCCTGTCCCTTGCTTTCTACTATTGTATTTCCTAGAAATAAGGGCTAGAGGTATTATTTCTCTCTCACATAGAATATCACAGCAGAAGGGGGGCAAGTTCTGACATCCTGGCCTTAAAAGAAACTGTCTCAATCTGGTGCTGCACAAAGGGCAGCTCAATACACAAAAGAAACCACCTTGAAACCAGAGGAGTGTGTGTTCTTCCACTAATTCCTTTCATCAGCAGTAACTTTAGGCATACCCAAAACAGCAGGAGATTGCTTTGATGACTTTGAGAACACTTTAAGGCAGAAGAGAGACTTCTCATGCAGACAGCCCTCTCCACATGAGCCTGCTGGTGTTTAACTTTACAGAGATGTGACTCAAGACAGAGTCTGTATTGAATGAGCACCTTCTTATACAGCTGCCTGCATTGTTCCCCATCCCCATGAGATGGCAGGTCCTCCAAATGGCTGAAACAGTCTTAACATCCCGCTACTCTTGAAAGCACTGCCCGCATTTTCAGCCAGGGGCTGCTCCCTCTCTTGCACAGCCCATGGACATACGAGGTCCCTTCATGATCCAGTTCAAACCACTAAACTGGCAGAAAAATACTTCTTTTTCTGGTTTTTTGCTTTGCTGCATTATTTTTCTGCCAGTTCAGTGTTTTGGCTTGCTGAAAGTACATGAAGGGTTATCAGTGAGCTATTAGTCCAGCTCACTCTGAACCTTCTGACATTGCTTTCCCATCATGTTCTCTCTGACTTTATTGTAGAGTGGATACTACTTTTGGGTGCCTTGGGCAGCACACATGATTACACTCATTTTGGTCATATCCCATCTAATGCAAAGAAACAGGATTCTTCATAGTTGCTGTGAGCTGTATGGAATTTAGGGGCCTAGGCACCCCTAAGTGCCAGCTGTGACTGTGGACAAAATACACCCCACACCAAGTACCACTTTCCTGTCCCCCTCCTCTGCACCAGGGCAATGCACAACCCTCTCTGTTGTGCTCTCAACAAAACCAGCTCAGCAAACAAACACAACTTTATGTTTTTCTGTGCTTTTAGCCAGCTGGATTTGCTGATCTAGCTGCAAGGTATTTAGGTCACAAGCAACCCACAAACAAAAGGAGATTCCCTCCTCCTCCCACTTCTTTGCTAAGAAACTGGGTCTCTCAAATGCCCAGCACTTCCCATCAGTGGCTCCTTTTGTTGTTGGCAGATTGTGTTTCAATCTGATCTCCCCTCTCTCACACTCCTATAGACACCACCATCCACCAGCCCCCATTTGTCAGCCTGTCACATCTGTGATCATCTCAGTGTGCTTTGGCACAACAATGCCAGTGGTCATGCTGAGGCTTTGAAATGAAGGCCTACGAAATATTTTTGTCCCTTTCTCTTAAAGGAGCTGGTAATTTAGTCTGTTGTCCTTGTCTTTGACATGACACTATCGAGATTGATAGCTCCATCAATTCGAATTGATCCGTTCATCCTGCTGGTCACTCCGGGACACTGTACTCATGTGTGCTTTGCTTTTTAAAACCATGAGACAGAGTTGGGTGTTGTGAAATGTCTTCGTTTCAGCTCTCAAGGGCTAAAGACAAACATTTATTTGAGTTTCAGGTTGCATGGGCTTGCATCCCCTTAAATCTCAGCCCCCACTTCAGTCAAATCCCCAACTTCAAAGCAAAACTTACATATTCCTTTCTTTTATGTCCAAACTTGCCATTTCATATAGTTTTGACAAAAGAAAGAATAATAAAAACAGACTTAGAAGGAAAAGCCTGCTGGAGCTCACTGCATCTGACCCTTCACTCTAGGAATGGAGATTAGATGGCAGGAGATAGAAAACAGTGATAAAGCAAGCTTGGACTCTGTGCTTCTCACATAACTGGGCATCAGTTGGATCTGCACCACTCCACTGGACAACCCCATTAATGTGATTTAGAAAGGAATAAAACCAGGTTTGCCTGGATTTTGACCATTTTGCAAGGAAATGAGGTCCCAGCCTTTCTTGCAGCCCCACTTCCCATTGAACTCCTGCCAGCTCACCCATTTCCCAGCATCTCCTCCCTGCTGATCTGTCTCTCCCTGCAACCAAAGTGTAATGGGGAGACTGAGAAGATGCCCACAGTGAACATGTCAGTGTGTAACACCTGTCAGCTTCCCTTGTTTTCCAGAAGAGAGATGCAGCAGGACTTCAGGGCATGTCTTTGCTCCATTGACTGCACTGAGTCAATCAAACCTTTGGCTTAGAAAGCTTAAGAAGTCCCATTTTGTGGGAATTTCCAACAGCATGTTCCTCCAAGTGCAAGGCTTTTTGGCTGAGTGAATCAGTAGAGAATAGGCCAAGGGTTTCAGAAAATCACCTGCAGCAAAACCCCATCACTGCAGTCAAGAGCGATAATGCTCATCCTTCTGCAGCTGCGAAGGGAGCAGGGGCACTGAGCTCTTGGTGAGCCCTTGCTGAGCCTCAGCATCCCAACAAGTGAGACCCAGCCTGGACAGGGCCAAAGAACCGGGGGGTCTGCAGCTCCAGTGTCTTGGCTGCCTTCCTGTCCCTATCATTGCCTGTTTTTCTCTTGGGTGACATGGTTTAGTGTGAGGTGTCCCTGCCCATGGCAAGTGGGTTGGAATCAGATGATCTTAAGATCCTTTCCAACTGTAACTATTCTATGATTCTATAAATCCATCCCCAGCGTCCACCTACTCTTGCATTTCACTGATGGATTTGTCTTCACCCTCTGACCTTGTCAGAACAACACAGGGGATCAGTTTGGCCCCATGCTTTGAAATGACTCATGTATGAGCCGGTATCCCTCCATGGAAATGAGACTTGGCAGGTCTGTACTAAGTGCTTGAAAGGTTCTGAGCCTGGAGGGACTGTAGGGCCCGAGGGAGCGCTAATGGGATGTAATCTAGCTTTCCACTGTTGTGCTGTCAGTACAGAGTCTAGCCAAGGCCTTGTGCTGGCTGCTGCTCAGTGGCCTGTATGAAATGAGCTGTTGGTCTGATTCCTGCCTCTGATGAGCGGCTGTTCAAAGCACAAGACCGCTCAATGCTGATGGGCATTGCTGTAGGGAGCAGAGGCAGCAGGGACTGAGCAGCATGGGAAATTAACCCCATTCCTTTCAGGAGATGTTCCATTCCCACTGTTAGCACAACTGCAGTCAGATCTAAAACCTTCTCCTGTGGCTGCAGCAGGTTTCATAGAATCACAGAACGGTTTGGGTTGGAAGGGACATTCAAAGCTCATCTACTCCAGTCCTCTGCAATGGATAGGGACATCTTCAACTACATCAGGTTGCCCAGGATCACATCCAGCCTGGCTTTGAATGTGTCAGGGATAGCGCATCCACCACCTCTCTGGGCAACCTGTGCCAGTGTTTTATCACCCTTATTGTAAAGAATTTCTTCCTCGCATCCAGCCTGAATCTCCCCTCTTTTAGTTTAAAACCATCACCCCTCATCCTACTGCAACGGGCACTGCTAAAAAGTCTCTCCCCATCTTTCTTGTAGCACCTTTTTAAGAACTGAAAGGCCACAATAAGGTCTCCCTGGAGTCCTCTCTTTGGATTGTATCCTCTGTGGAGGAATCTCACTCTGCCCTGCTGATCCCTGCTCTCTGGTTTGGTTTTCCTCTCTCCTGGCTCCAGGGATGCCAGGCTATGGTGTTATATCATGTTTTCATTTGCCCTGTGTAGGGCACACATCCAGGCAGTGCTGGCTTGGCTCATCAGCCAGGACCACAGGAGCTGTTTTGCCTTTGCTCAGCACTTTTAGCTGGTGCCTGGTCAAACAGGTAGTGCCAGAGCATGCTGTAATTTGCAGTCTGAATATGAGTGGAAACAAACTACAGGGCTTCTTGCTGTAACTTTCCTGTAAATACAGGAAAACCACTGCCTTGCATGATCAGTCTGCGCAGACTTGGGATTTGTGCCTTTCCTAGACATCACTGCAAGAACTCATGATATTGGGTTAGGCAGATATTGGGTTTGATCAGTGATGGCTGTTTCTGGGGTTATCCAAGGTATGCATAACCCTGCATTTATCACCTTCAGGGGATAAATCAGCAGGACAGCAGCACTCTGAAGACTTGTTACTTCCAAAGATGTGGCCTTGCAGCAAGACAGCAGTTCATGCTCAGGCTCCTTGTTGAGACTTGAGTAGCAGGAAATCTCATGATAAAAAGCAGTGATTTTCCTCTTCACCTAGCACTAACCTTCCAGAGCTATTTGGAAACATATTTCACACACCTTGTTTCTGACCAGAAACATCAGATCCAAGAAGCTAAAAGAGTGCTATCCTTCTCTTGGGGCTGATTTTGGGAAGGAGCAGTTGGAAACAAGAAGCATCTAACTAACTGATTGTAGCATTAGTGTGAGAGGGTCAAAACTGGTTGCCTGATCTGCTCTGACGTCTTGGCAAGTAGTTAAGCCTCTGCACTCAAATGAGTGGGTGCACACACACTGTTCTTGGGGTTATTGTGGAAATAAGTTTGTGAGGCACTTGGGTACCTCTGAATGGTAATGATGGAGTGTATAGATACCCCAAAGTATTAAATGATGATAATACTTCTGAGGGTATTTTCAGTGTAAGGCTTGCCCAGAGCTGTCTTCATTCGCAGTCTTAAATGAGTCTTAAAAATACAATGTGCAACAGGGAGACATTTTACGTTCCTTGTTACTTCAGTGATGTGCAAACAGAGGCAGGGGATCACTAAGAACTTAACCTTAAGTGTCTTACCCAAAGCACCACAACAGATCATTGACAGAGCTAAGTGCAAAGCTCAGTTTGGTGAGCATTCGGCCATCAGTTCAGCCTTAGTTCTTGTTAAAATGATTCATACTCCTGAGGATGTGAAAAACTGAAAATCTTATCACAGCAAGTGTTTCTTCGAGTCCCATCTTAGTTCCAATGGGAACAGGTCACACGCTGGTATGTGGATGTCAGTCTGCTTCTGATTTGTTAGCACTGTAATGATGAACTGTATAGCTGAGCTGAGAGTCTCTTCTGGCCTGAGAAGGTGCAGAGGTGAACGTTCAGGTGAGGCCCTGTGAATCCAGGGTGATTGAAGATCAGCAGCATGGGGCTCGCAAGATTCGGGCAGTGGATTGAGTTCCAAGCTCCCTGTGTTTGTGACTGAGGAGCACACACGAGGGGCAGTGAACAAGCAGCTGATTTTCAGGCTGGAGATGAAATAGCAGTCATTTTTGTGTGCCATGTTACAGACAGTGAGCTTCTTCCTGTCTGTCAGTTCCCCCCTTGTTAGCATGGCTTGTTACCTGAAGCAAATTCAATAAGCAATACATAAAATAGGGCTCACAGCATAAGCATTAGTTGAGAATTGAAGGGCTTGGAGATGACCCCAGTGAGAAATGAAAGAGAGGACTGGAGAGGATTGTTCTGATATGGCAGTTGCGATTTTAAGGTGATCCTAAGGCTCTACTGGTCAGAAAAAGGACTGAAAAATACCCATGGTCACCCAGGACACCCTCACATGTAGGGCTCTTCCCAACAGTGCTAGGGGTATAACTGAATGTTCTTGGTCCTTTTGTCTATGTTAAATACCGGCTAGAGGTTGGAGAATGGCCTGCAGATAGATGGTGAGCTACTAACAGCAGAGTTTGTATTGCAGAGGCAAGGCAGCCACTGGGACTGAGTTAGCCCAACCCTGCAAGCAGCCACCATGGCCATTTCATTGCTCAGTCCCACTATAACCCCCATGCCCTCAATGTTTTCTGCCTTCGATGGTTCTGTGTGCCTAAACACATCTGAGCTCACTGCTCAGTGAAGAGAATGTTCTGGAGTTATCTTATCTGAACTTTCTGGGCATCTTGTTTTCTCAAATCCATCACCAATGGAGAAAGGATGACATCTTAGGAAGTCAACTCATTCCCTCCTAAGATACGAAGAGGATAAGATGATCACTGGACATCCCTTCCAACTGAAATCCTCTTCTCTCTTCTCTTCTCTTCTCTTCTCTTCTCTTCTCTTCTCTTCTCTTCTCTTCTCTTCTCT